>VXBR01000871.1:527854-540779 GCA_013400215.1 Cisticola juncidis
GGGAGGGGGAAGGGAGGGAGAGAGGGGGAAGGGGAGAGGGAAGGGAAGAACAGTCCCCGGAGGCCGCTAGGGCTAAAAAGAGCCAGCCCACTTCTCCCTGCACTCTTAACAGGGAATTTCGAAGTAGGCGCGGTAAGATTCTTTAGCCAATAGAATTACAGATATACGATACTGCAGGGAGAGTACAGACTTGGGACAGACTATACATTTTCCCAGGGTGAAACAGAGTATAACATTTCCATAAAATGCAATTCTACAGGGGAGAACTTTATTTTCTTTCATATTTATACATTTTTGGCAGTGGTTGTGGATTGGAGGAAGGGATCACAACCCCTCCAACCACACTGGTCAGACAGACAGCCAATCCATTTCTCTCCTCCTCCTGAAAGGAATGTAAAGAAAAAAACACCACTGGGTAAACAGTTATATTTACATTAAGAGACTGTTAGAATAGTGAGAAACTGACTCCAAGGAGGTAAACAATCAGAAGGTTAGGAAAATTCCAAAAGAACGGGGCGAGAGAGTAAGGCCTGGTTTAACGAGGCTTTACATGCATAGGCCCTGAGCAGAGCTCCTGTTCTCACTTTCCTCCTTGCTCCTGCAGCTGATCCATGCTCCTTAGGCTGGTGGACATGGAGATCCTGGAGTGCAAACAAGCCCCTGTGTTAGTTTGAAGCTCCAGTTCTCTCTGGGTTAATGCCAACCCCCACCAGAGGCGTCAGGAACAGAACAGAGGCCTAGACACCATTTCTGAAGAGCTGGAAAGTACTGGTGGCCCAGTGATCACTGTGACAAATCTGTGTTTTGTTGTTGTCTTCAGAACTACAATTTGACCCACAGAAAAGAAAAAAATTCAAAGTACTAAATATCTAGAGGCTTATAAGAAACCATGGCAAAGCAATGAGAGCTATGAAAGTCCCCATATCTACACTGAGGGCAGGTTTATTGATCAGTAAATCAGCTAACCAGATGAGTTAAGGTGAAGAAAGAAAGAATGTGACTGAAATGGCAAATTATTTTAAAGTACATACTGATATATATCAATACACAGGATAAAATGTCCCTTTGCCGTAGATAAATATATAAAGACCTTACTTAAGGCTGCCATTTAGTCTCTGTTATTCTATTTCTTAGTTTTGTGTAGGCAAAGGTAATATCTAGTTAAACGAACTAGAGCTTCTGAAAATTAGTTTTATTTTATTGGTGTTTGAAAGTGCTATTGTTATGCTATTATTGTCCCTGATACAGTAAACCCTGATCCCAGCCCTAAATAATACGGAGAACTATAGGAAGATAGTTCAAATTCCCAAAAGCTTATGCTCTAAGGATAGTATGAACTGTAAGGTGCATTCAGGGTGTTACTCTGCAACTGCCAGGGTGAATACTGCATTTTTAAACTCAGATGGGAAGAAGGAAAAAACACTGATGTAGCATAAAAATAGACAAAACAAAGAAGGGAAAAGAGGGGATACAGGAGAAAAGAATATGAAGAGATTAATGGAGAAAATGTGTTAGGGGTGACATGAGAAAATGGAAGCAATAGCTGGAGGTAGCAGCAAAGCAGAAAGACAAACAACATTCACAGTAAATACTATAGAAAACAGCTTTGTCTCCTTATCTATGTTGAAGGTCAAGGTCTAAAATGTGTCTTCAGCTGTTCTTGCCAATATGAGTCTCTGGCTGCTTCTATTCAAAATAAATCCCAGATGCTATTTAAGTGATGGCTGGCATATACATTTCAGAATCCGGGCAGTGCTAAGCTTTCTTCAAACATCATCTTCCCAAGTGATTTATCATGGAACTGAGCTTTTAGTGACTCACCTGGTGGGATTATAGTCTTATTTCTCAGTAGTAATTACAGCAGAATGATTAAACAACAACTAGATTAAAGTGGTGTGTGTGTTTCCTAATTACATTTCCTACATACATTATAATCTATTGTTCTTATTTTGTTGTGGAGCTTTCCAGAAAGATGAAATGCTTATAAAAATTCCAAAGGCTCATTTTTTGAAGGCAGTGGGCAGTATAAAGTCTCTGTCCAATGAGCCTTCAGCTAGGGGTCTGACAAACATATGGCAGCAAATTGTGCCTGTTAAAGTAAATCTAATCTAGCAAATGCCTCCACTGCAGTCACTTCTCCTCTGCTATCAGTGTCAGCATTAAACTGTTTAAAGCAAAACCATATATGCATAAATCAGTTGCTGTCTCTGTATTGCCTTTAGGAGAGGCAGTCACCACAGACTGAGACAGTCCAGGCAGATGGTTGAGCATCCCCCAGCTGACAGGAAGAGGGAGGAAGAGGAGCACATCGTGGTTTGACATTCACACAGTGTGCCTTGGCCAGCTTCGTGGGCTGCAGCAGCTGGGGGCTGAGCCTTGCAGTGCAATCCCTGCACAGAACCACTGGTTTGTCCTGACCTGTGCTCCTGTGCCCCATGATGGCCTTCAAGACCTTTCTTTCCTCTGCCCTGCCTACAGAAAACCCAGAAAGAAAGAATCTCATCTGCTTTGCATTTTGTTTCCTCATGCTGTGGAAATGAGGACTGTCTCTTTTGCTCCTGTTTGACTCCATGGAAAAACTCTATACAGGTACCAGCATGTTCAGCCCTTTCCCCACAGCTCAGCCACACAAATCACTCAGCCAGCACATTCATATCTCCCTTAGAAGTCATCAGCAAACCTCAGCTGGGAGCCAGACTGCCTGAAGGCAGCAGGCAAGCCCTGCAGGGACACTGGGACTGACAAAACTGCAGCAGGAGTCCCCCTGATTTAGAGATGAAAGCTGAGAGGAAACCTCCGGGTGCTCTCAGCTGAGAGCATCTCTTGGGTCTTCTGAATGCAGGCAGAGGATTTCTCTCATGCACAGACTGCTTCAACAAAGCCATTTTTACCATTTTGTCATATTTGTTGTCTCACTGGAATTATAAAACTGTGGCAGTACCAGAAAACTGGGAGCCCTAGAGACAGGCTATGCTTTGCTGAGTAACATATAAGAAAACTTATTTATTCTGCTTTACTCTGCTCTCACTTCTTTCCAAGCAATTGTGAAAACTTTGCAGCTTCCGTAATTTCAGAGGGATTTTTTGTCTGTAACTTTTGCTTCACTGATTGGCAGAAGTAAAAAAAAAAAAAAGAAAGAAAAAGGAAATTCTTCCTAACAATTAAAGTTTTTCTAATAGTGTCAGTCCCACAAGCCTGTAAGATGGCAAGGTCATTTTCTTGCCTTGACATAGGAGATGAATACTGTTTATTTTAGAACAGGAGGAAAGCCATCAGCCACTCTGATGAATTCCTGTAAATAAATAAACAGCCTCAGAAATTTAATTTCAAAAAGCCCAACTCTGACAGTTTCATCCTCCTTTAGTTTTGCTCCATTGCTAGCCCTTACAGGAGAAAGAAAACAATGTGACTCCACTGACCATAGCTCACTGGTTTCAAGCAAGGTCTGGTGTGGCTGTGATTTGTGTTCTGGACCTGCAGGTCAGAGCACTTCGTGTTCACCCTCCCCTGGATTTGCTCCTGCCTGCTGAGGTCATGGCCTGACAGCTCCTGCTGCAGAGATCCTTTCTCAGCTGTCACTGGTTGGTCTCTTTCCTTTTCAATTGACCAAGCTTCACTTGGTCTGAAGATGAAAAAATTCAGCTTATTACCTCCAATGACATATGTTCTTTTTTCACACAGAAGAATAAGTAAAAAATGGCTTCCCTAATAGAAGAGTGACCTAGAGTATCTTAATTAGAGTGAGAATTGGTAGAAGATGCAGAAAGCCTTTCCATTTTTTTTCTTTGCTGGTTGATTGAGAACTTGCAAATCCATTCTGTTCCAGCAAGGTGAGAAACACTCTTCTTTTTTATTTTTATCCTTTTTCATCATTTGCCTGAGTGATAGATAAAATATTGTATGTCTTTCACTTTCATGCACAAACCATCTGCTTTGGTTGCGGCTTTCCCTCAAATTCAGGACTCAGGGAATTCCAGAGATCCCTGCAACTACTTAAAGAGGCACTGAGTATTCCCAGCTACAAACATAAGTCTTTTGTTCAGTTGATCTTTGCTAACGTGTGTGTGTTCCTGGACAGTTTGCCAGTCACTCTGACTGGTATTATAATGGATAATTGATACATAATAAATATCACATATGCTAGCTGTCAAAACATCAGAATTTACCACAAAGTAAAAACTAGAATCAGGCACGTGACTTTCAACCCATGTATTGTGTCTCTGACCAAGTCACTTAAGAAAAGCAGAGAAAATTAGCTTCTTAAAATCATAAAAAAAGACCTTAGAAAACCTGAGGCTCACCTTAGAAGCCTTGTCTAGGAAATGAGCTATCAATTTGTTTGCAGGTGGTCCTTACAGCAGATCTGACAATATGTTGGCTGCTGTGACATAAATTAAGCTTCAGTGCATCCCCCTAAAGTTTAGAACATGAATGATTTCTAAATAAGGGAGGAACATAACACTTTGAATAATTACCCCTGCAGCCTGCAGCCTGCATAGCAAAGATGCAAAAGAAAGGCAGAGTTTTGAGAAGGAAAAGTCTGGTGAAAAGGGGGACTTTAATCTGGAGTGGCTCTTATGCAGGTGTCAATAACTATGGCACATTTTCTTGAACATAATTATGTGATTAGGTTACTGTAATTTTAAAAAGAAATAACATTTTTATGTAAAAGGCAATCTAAAAATATGCATTAAATACCTTTAAATATGGCTTAAACATGTACTATACATTTTTGCAGTATTTATTTCAAAGGTTTGTAGGAATAATTTTTCCTGCTCTTTCTCTAGGGAATCTTGAAGTTCAATCAGATTATTTTCTGCACCTGTATTGAGGAAAGTAAAACATTTTTTCCTCCCACTGTATTTCAGGAATCTTGCTACCCTTCCTGCCTATTATTAGTATTAACCAGCACTTATGAAATGCTCAAAACAAGGAGAAGGAAAGAAATAAGTTTGCCAAAACTACTGACTAGGAGGAGAATTAAGGCTTTCTGATTGATTTTCATACTGTTTACACTAAATCCCACTGCTTCTGGATAGCCTTAATATTCATTGTACAAAGTTGAGAACTGATAAAATCACTAACACCTCATATTACATTTAGAGAAAACTCAGAAAGCTTTCATCAACTTTTTTTTTTCTTTGTTTTGTTTTTGAGACAGTCTTGAAAAGAAGTGCAGACATTAATCCAACCAACCCAGATCTGATTATGCCCAAGGAAGGAAAGGTTTTTATCCACCAGTTTTTTTGCAATGTACCTTAATTCGGCTCTAAACCTCTCAGCATAACTGTGCAGTCTCCTCCCTCAGCTACCTTGTAGGTTTCAGCAGTTTGTAAACCATTCCAAGGTTATTTTCAAATTCTTGGAACTCTGAAATATAAAACACAGGCCTCAAGGTTTGCAATTTGTTTTGTGCCAAATAACAAATGAAAGAGTATTTGCTGTTTCTGAAATTTCTGTCACTTCTGTATGATTTTAGTACTTAGGATAATTCTTCCTCTTATGCAAAACAAACAAGTCCCCTAAAAGCATAGTGGGCAGCTGGCCAGAAATGGCCAGAAATGCCTTCCCAGCAGTGGGAAACTTCTGAAATGAAAAACAGGTGTGGTACAGTGCCTGGGAAAGGAGGGGAGAGCAGGATGGCACCTGCAGAAGTACAGGAGATGGATATAAATCAATTGAGGAATGCAAAGTGCAGCTATACATTTACAGGGAGGCAGACTGAGCCCCAGAGATACAGGACCAGCTGGGAAACTTTGATTGTGGATGCCAGAGGCTGAGGTGGACATAGCTAAAGTGAGCACACCTAAGATGGAAAGGATTAGGAAGTAAAACCTGTATTTGTGCTGCAAAAGTATTTGTGGTGTTCTACACACAGACCTGGAAAAAGCTGTGAATGAAACCATACATGGAGAGTAGAAGCTAACAAAAAACAAAACAAAAACCAANACAACTAGAGATTGTGTTTATGTAGCTAAGATTTACAGAATATAATAACTGAAGTTGTCTTTTAAAGTCTTACTGCTGAATCACTGGTTTCAGTGGGATGGCAAAACTTCTATTTGTTACAGATTGAAAAATTGTCAGCTCTTGCTTTTGATTAATAGCACAGTCATCAACTAACCAGGGCTGTCATGCTAGATTACAGCCTGTATGAATTATTTGTGAACAGAAGCAAGTAATATATCCTTACACCTGAGTTAGTCACTATTAGCATTTGTGAGATTTAGTTCCCCAGTTCATATCATCTCACCAAGTCACACATGAAGTGAAATTAGAAACAAGAAGTCAGACTATCATCATCCAGGTATTTGTCTTTTGAAAACATACATAGTAATATTTTTAATGAGGTTTCCAGTAATTTAACATCTAAAAGACTCATGCACAGACACTGGAGAAGTTCTGTAAATAAAAGGAACATGCAGAAAAATCTAATTTACTCCCTCAGGACATCTTTATTTTTCTCCTATTTTTATAGTACCCTTTGGCTTGTACAGAAAACGTTTCTGGTTCACTGTTGCATTGAAAAGTTTCTGTGCCCAATTTTGTCATTCTCATTTAAACTTGCAATATGAGAAAAATAGCAAAATTCATATTAATGCTTTCTTAAAATCACATTTCCTCCTTTCTTTTGGTAATAAAACACTTCATTGGATGTAAATTTTCTGTTCTGGATAACCTATGCTTTCTCATCTCAGTAATTCAGTTTTTCAATGGAAAGGAATAACAGTTAATTTTTTGATGTTAACTCCATATAATGAACATGAAATGAGTCAAAGAATGAGTGGAAACTAATCAGGCTTATACCTCAGAATAATCCTGGTTGAGAAAAGACTTTTCCATTAATTATACCTGGCCTTGCTACCATAAAATTTTAATGAAAAGAAAAAGGTGACTAAAACTATGAAGGGTTTTGATTAATTCTGGGTCTGTTATTTTCATCTGATCTGTGCTTCTGGCCTCAACAGGGACACCACTGATGTTCTGAGAGCTCACACGAGGCTGTGCCTGCATTAGCAAGTGGGTAGCTCAGCAGGAGAACAGAACCAGATCAAAGCAGTTTCTGCTGGAGCCCCAATCTTTTATGCAATTTGCACCTTTTACTTTAGGTTACATTTAGCCTGGCCTGCAGAATTGTGTGCCCTCACCATGGATGTGGCTTGGAAATGTCCTGAGCCCACATCACTGGTTAAGGCCCATTAGGGTTTGTAGTGCATTAAACCTGCACCTGAACCAGGGTTTCCTGCTCAATTTCACCCGAAAGAAATCGAGTTCTCTTGTGCCTCAATTGCTCTGCAAAATGGTCCAAAATGCTCATGCACACAGCCTGTGCCAGCCAACAACATGTACACTTCTTTCCTGTTTTTTCTGCAAATATCATGTTGACTGGAAAACCCCACAAGCTTCTAATTTAAATTTACAAAACCAAAGATATTTCAAGTTATGTTATTTTCTGAATACAACTTGAGCTAGCAGTATTATGCATGGATATTCTATGCATAAATTGTAAACCAAAATCATATTGCCCCCATATCATAACTAAAGGGTGGATTCATTTAGTACAAAACACATAGTCAAGGGGTGGATATTAACAATCAGTGCAATAGAGCTCTGAAAACTCACTTTAAATGCACATAGAGAAAGCTATTTATGGAGAGGCTGTGAGAATTTTGAATGCAGTGCAAGAATGTATATTGTCATTTTCATGGAAGTTATTTGCTTCTTGATATTATAGCAATCTGAATATTTTCCTTATTGTGCTTACATTTTTTTCTTCAAATAATGGATATTCTCTTGCATCTCTATAAAGATTTATCAGAGTATTTTAAGTGGCAACCACTTTTATTTGTATGCCTAGATCTACTAATATGTTCCTAAATTCTCTAGCTCTTGAATCATCCATATCAAACTTTCAATTGTGTATGTTTGTGCTTTTAAAAGTGTTTCTCTTGATTGAAGTCTGAAATATGTGATTTTACAAAAAAAGTGCAGATACATGATATGTAACAAAAGAGCCTTTCTTTTTAATGTGATAAAGATTTAGATACACTGCAAGGAGCCACATAAGCTGTCATTTAAATAAACAGGGGTTGCAAGTAGTTGGCAATTCTATTGGAAAGTGCTTCCCTTAGCAGTTTGTAACGCTGCTAGTTTGACACTATGGAGTCTAATTTCTGGGCATATTTAAACCAAACACGTGTAAGAATCTGCAGGTGTCCTTTAGTTCTTAGTTAATCTCTTTCTTTACACTCTAAAGCATATTATGAAGCCTGTCTGTCTTATTAGCATTGCATTTCCAATTAAAATGTTTATACAGAAAGAAATATTAAAAAAAAAAAATTCCCAAAACCAGCACTAATCCAATGGCCAGGTAAATCCTCAGAGATAAAAACTGTTTACCAGACAAAGATATGCAATACATTCAAAATAGTTAGGAAACACCATCCCAGTTTAGGGTATAGAACACATCCACAGTGCCTGTAAAATGTAGTTATTGATCTGGGACAAAAAAAAAAAGCATTTGCCCAGCAAGGAAACTTCCTAACAGAGAAAACCTGTCCTTTCAAATCAACAGACACTTCTGCAGGCTTGCATTCTAAACTAAAGCTTTTCCCATATGCTCTCAACTGTAACCAATAAATCTGAACACATATTCACTCTGCATGCTCTACCACGCTGATTTTAGGAGAATACAGGAGTTTTAACAAGTGTATGAATAGGCAATAAACCAGGACCCTTTTGAAAACAAATCACTTTTCCTTTCCTTAAAAATTACTACATGCTGTCAAGATAGATGAAGAAATAGGGGATCAATATGAGGTATTAATATCTTCAAAATTACAATTATACATAGTCCTTTAAGCACATGCCTAGGGCTAGTGAATTATTGCATTTGAAGTCAAACTGAAGATTAAACTTGGAGCACGCAGAGGGAGGCAGACAAAGGGAGGGATAGAGATGAATCTATATAAGGGGGTGGGGAGTGACATTTTGATTTGACACATTACAATCTTTATATTACTTTTCTGCAAATAAAGAGCCTCTCTGGAGGTGTATGAAAGATTTTGCACTTAAAACTAAACTGGAAAAATAATCTTCTTTGCTGTGTAGATTAATGTTAGGAAATTTTCCTTTGCTTGTCTGGGTCAGTTCTGATTCTCTCTGCATACATTTAAAATTTCTTTTGATTTTTCCTATCTTCCCCAGCTTTGGGCTCCTGGAATGTGCTAGTCACTCTGTGAGGGAGTAAAGCAGGTTTGTAGCTCATTTTTTCTCTAATTAAAGCACCTTCCACATTTGTCATAGACAGAAGGAAGAGGGAGGAAAAGGAGACTTTGTGTGTCAAGCAGGCGCATGAAAATGAAATAAATCAAGGTTCCAAAGACACATCTGAGAACAAACTGTTAAAGACTTGGTTTCTCTGGCTGTATTTCTATCCATCCCCAGACTCACCTTCTTCTCCCAAATGATATAACTACTTTTCATTATCTTGGGGACATTTTAATTACACATCATTCCAAGACTTGGGTCCTTCCCTGTCAGAATTTACACTTTCATGGTCCCATGTTTAAACATCCCTGCTTTCACTGGGCACTGGTTCCTGCCTTACAATATTTATGATTATCCTTTGGTGATATTTCTATTTCTTCAGCATTAAAATTGATCTTTCTTCCACTCCCCAGTAGCTGTTTACCAGTTGTGGTTGCAGTGGTGATGGCAAGTGCTGAATGTCCTTCAGTTAAATAGTGAAAAAAAAACCTCTAAAAATTAACGACTCTCTGAATACTTTTGACTTTGCCCCTCATTCTTCTACAATTTGAACATATGAATCTGAGGAACCAGAAGAGAAGCTGAAAATTTTTTGATACCAGAAAGTGTTTTTAGATCCAGAAACAACAGTCTGTTTGCAGAACTAGTTACCATGTTAAGAATGTAAACCCCAACCACTGGCAGATTTACTAAAGACAAGTACCAGTTAACACAATGTTAAATCCCTTTCATTCCTTTGCTTCCCTTTTCCTAAAATTAGTCATTATACTTCTGTACGAGCATTAATGTCTTATTTTTATAAAATGTAAGTCAGAGTCTCTAAATTCTCAGCCTTGATGATTCCATAGTCTACTGAAAATACAGATATTTCCACTTAGCAATTTATAATATGCCATCTCTCATTTTCCTTGCATTTGCATTCTTCCTCCCTGAAGCAGCAGGAAAATTATTTAATACTCTTTGAAGTATAGGAAGAATCTAATTTTTTTTCTCCCAGGTGAATATTTTCTATGCTTGAAACATATTGTACCTAATGAAAGCTTCTGTGAGCTCAGCATCTGGTCTTCCTGAAGTTCCTTGCAGTTCACTCTGCTCTTGCTAACCTGAATAACTTCTGTACCCTGCTTACTTTGCCACTCCAAAGCATGACTCTGCCAGAAAACTCTGGTCTCAGGTGTGATTTTGAGGCACTCTGTGTTTTTTCCCAGGAAAAACAGACAGTTCAATTCTAGTCTTTGTTTTCTGTCTCTTTAAGAGTTTTGATCCACACTAATACTTTAGTTCACAAATATTTACTTTCCTTACTAATTTCCTGTGCAGGACCTTGTCAGAGGACTGAAGAAACTGCCTGCTATCTATTGCTTTGGAGACACTCACTGAATTTTAGCATATCAGTGAGACTCTTCAGAAAACTCAGCAGGCTGGGCTTTATCATATCCTGGTCTTTCAGGTGTTTATTGTTTTACTTGCCTGATATAGATGTAATGTTTATTCATCTGTAACTTTTTGGATCATTTACGAAGCCTTTTTAATTAGTGATATAAATTTTGCCACCCTCTAAGTTACTGATACAGTAAGCATTTTTAATTAAAGCCTGTGCAGTTTGTTAGCTTTTCTGTCCTGTCAAGATTTAGAATTCCGTGATGTCAATACTTTAGGCCTGTTGACTTGAAGCTTTTGAATTATCAGCTTCTTTCAGCTCAGTCATCACAGCTCATCATCCTCACTGACAGGCAAAGCAAGCTGTGAAATCTGCTCATTCTCTGCAGCAGAGGCTGGTGCAAAGGAAAACCTCTAGGAGGTATCTGCATCCTCTTTATTTGTCTTCCTGTCAACAAGGACCCATGCCCAGCCCAACCAGCAGCTGTGAGTTTGAAGGTTCACACATGGCCAGGCACAGAAATCAGACCCAGCTTGTCCATTCACCTCGGGTCTTTTCTCTAGTGATGCTCACACTCAGTGTGGGTTTGTGAGCACATTCCCCTCTCAGCCTCTTGGGTCTGAAAGTTTATAACCTCCAAGGGCTTCTCCCACTGTTTTCCTTGTTCCTCCCAGCTGAAATACAAAATTAACAGTGATTCATGAATTTCCACAATCTCTAATGCATTCTTTGAGGAAAACCATAGGTACTTAACTGTACTCTGGTTGCACTCATATGTTCTATTATAGACATCATAGAAAAATGCAGCATAAATACAAAGTTTGTTTTAAATATTTTTCAGAGAAAGAGAAAGTAGAGTGGTAATTCTATGTATGACAAAAAATTATACTCTTTTTTGAATTAAATTCTGCCACCCATAAAATAATAATTTTTTTCATGTGAAAAAGACAGAATTTTCTACTTACATTAATGTAATTTAATAACTGGCCCAAAGGGAACTGAGCCCTCAAAAGATTAAAAAAAAAATCCCAGTCCAGAGTTATAAATTTCAGATCCCAAATGCAGAGTCTGATTGCTAATTTCATGAGCAAGAATTCCCATTAAACTTCTCCCAAAAGTCAGAATTGATCTACTCTTAATATTTACAGCAGAGGCCTGTTAGTACATTGTCTAACAGTGTGCAGCAGAAACTCTTGATGGAATATCACCATCTGTGTCTGTGCTTAAAATGGAGCTTCCTTTTGAAGATATGATTTAAATTATTCTTTACCAATTAAAGTACCAGAGTGCCAAAGTGATAACAAGATTTTTCCTGTCTATTTCTTAAAATTATGAGAGTCTTTTTTCATTTTTTCCCCCATCCTCTAGAAGTTCATGGGTAGTAAATTTTCAAAGTAGTGACATTAATGGGACTCATGCAGTTAAATCCTTATGCATCACTTTGAAAATTTACTTGCTAGTGTACTAATGAAAATTTAGGTCCTTGAATATTTATGATCCTCTATGGGATATCATAAATGTAACTCTTATTTAAATAAATAGATGGAAAATCTGCCTTGTGTGCGTAGTTTACTGGCACTCATATAATTGCAATCAAACTGCATTGTCCAGCAGTATCAGATTAATTTCCATTGTTCCATTTGCTGTTTGACCCTATCCCCCTTGATAACTGCAGATTTTCATCAGATTCCATTTCCAGAGTTTAATCTCCCACTTAGAAGGACAGTGAGATAAAGACCAAGAGCAAGGGGAAGGAAAGCATTTTAATTGGAAAAGTGCATTTGAGGTGCTGAAAGCTGCTGGTTTCCTGGGAGCTGCACAGCTGATGTCTTCTTTGGTTGGCCTTGGAAATTTCCATCAGCACCTTGATGGCAATCTACCTCCTGGATGGCTGCTGGAGGTGGGAAGGGAGGGACAGGGATGGGTGGTTTAAGATTGATTTAATCCTACCATTTGGAACAGACAGCTACAAAGCTGTGATTACTTCTGGGCCTAGTTGTCTCGGGTTATGTAACAAAAAAAATGTGTATTCTATTTCATCTGCTGAAACCAGTTGGGGAATGGTTTCTTTTTTCTTTATCTCTTGTAACTCCAGGGGGGAGGGGGCAGATGTCTTCTGATAACAGCCCAGCTGTTAAACCAGGTGGGGCAGGGTTTCTGATCTCTTCCACCATTGTCCACCCTCTGGGGATATCTTCTGTTAATGGGCCATTAAGGCTCACCAGTGACAGGACACATTACATCATCCTACTGGGAAATGCTCCACCCAGTAGG
>VXBR01000871.1:540850-583513 GCA_013400215.1 Cisticola juncidis
TGTCAGGTTGTATTTCTGACTCTGTCAGGGTTTCTAGGTTTATTTGTTTGGTTTTTTACCACTATATTTGTATTTTTAATATTCCTAGTATAGAACTTTTATTCCATTTCCCAAAACTTTGCCTGAAAGCCTTTAACTGCAAAATTACAATAATTTGGAGGGGGGGGGGAGGGGGTTTACATTCTTCATTCCAAGGGAAAGTCCAGTTTTCCCTGGCAGATACCTGTCTTCTCAAACCAAAACAGTAGTCAATGACCATAACTCTAGATGGGCCCTAATAAATTACCAGAAACAGCTTCTGCAGCAGGACTACTACTACATATTCCTGGTGCTAGGTATTAATCACACATTATGAGGAGAAAAAATTCAGAATCACTCTGACATGATTTATCTAAATGATTTAGCCCCTTATACACCACATCTTTGCAAGCATGAGTCTCTTACCTTGAGGCACTTGCCTGGTGGGACAGGAGCCCGGCCCACCATAGCTGAGAGAGGATGATGCCCAAAGGGCTGTATTCAGGGGATAATACCCAGAACCAAAGCACTCCTTCACAGGAAACTGAGAGTCTGTGCCTCAGGTGCCTGCTGTATCTTCTGTTCAATACTCCAAGCACAGTGAGAGGTTGTCTTTTTTGCTTAACCATCCCCTTCTGCCCTAGAAATCACCAGTCAGGGTATTTCTACATCGATGTCATCACATAGGCAGTTACCAGTTGCCATATCTTCTTGCTGACCTAATTAGTTATTTATTGCATCTGCATCTGCAAGACCTCCAGAACAATACAGTCCTTGGAGAATGAAATGTTTTTATAAAATGTTACCAGCTGAATAGTGGCACCAAAATAGAGCAGTGACAGAGCATTTGTTCATCCAAGGATTCAGCGGAGGAGGAACCACGAGCCGAGCAAGCCATGGCAGCCTGACAGCTTGAATTGTCACACCAGCAGGGCTCAAGTCTTCATCATCTTTATCCTTTGAGAACATAATTGGATCTACCTATTAAAATGATATCTAATAAAATCAAAATTTTCATACTAATTATATAAAAGAATGAAGAAATAGCATATGACTAAGCAACATTGATTTCTGTCTTGTTACTCAATTACTTATCCACCCAGAAAACTGTCATTTTAACGATGCTCAAATGCATTTCTACTGATTTAAAAAGGACCTCACAGGGACAAGAATGAGTTTAATAAAGGGGGAAGGACAAGAGAGACAAACAGAATCTGGGGAGCACAGCTGATAAATTCACTCTTAAAATATTAAGGTAGCAGTCACCTTTTTTTTTCTTATTCTTTTTGTTTTTCTCTTTTCACTCTCTCTTTTTTTTTTTTTTTTTTTTTAATTACCAAAGTGTATCTTTTCTAAAAAGAGCCTCAAATCAAAACCACAACCCATGATCCGTTCATTGGTATTTGTCCAATTTATACAATTCTATTGTAGACTAATTCTTTCCTTTAAACACTAGATTGCTCTCACAATATATGCATGTATGTATGCATATTTGATTCATCCAAAATTTGGGGGGTTTCTTTTGTAAAAAAATATCATAATTCAGTTATCTTATACTGCTTCAAGATTGTTGAAGAAGTTTGTACCTTGAAAATACAATAGTTCTTGTAATAATTTCCTGTTATTCCTTTAGGGAGCTGAAAATAAACTAATCTAACTTCATGCTAGCTTTAAAAGTCCAGCTTGTATCTATTATGTGTTAGCTAAAATGGAGCAAGTGTTTCCTGTATGTGAAGAAAGAAAGAAAAAAGATAAATATAAAGGAAAAACTCTAGGATATGTTGTAGTTCCTCTTTCCTTATCATGAGGCAAAAATGGCAAAATAGGAGCATTGTTGCTATGCATCTCATGGTGCCTGCTCAGGTCCCCATGGTAACTAGCAGGAGTTATTTGCATTCTGCAGGATGTGTGCAGGAGTTCAGAGGGTGCACAGTCCAAAGGACATGGTAAATATGGCCAGCTTTGCAAAAACCCTAAAAGGCCATCTCAGGAAGCTAACAGATGTCCTATTAATATGGAAACCTTGCCAAAACAAAATTTTATTTTAAGGATAGTTTGAACCTTCAGTAAGAGGCAAAGCTCTGAAAGTTTGTGGTAGTCTAACATACAGTTCATGATACAGGCCCTCAAATTTTATCAGTAAGTAAAATTCTTCTGAAAGAGGAGATGCAGATTTGTTTCAACTTTACACTTGGTCCTCATTTTGCTGCATTAAAAAGTTTAATTAATGTTTTCTTTCACTATTGCATGCCTGTTTTCCAGCTCCCAAAAATGTCCTTCTCTCTGTTACAGATTTTCAAAATTTATAAATATTTTATCCATATGATGAATAATTATATTTTATTATAAATATTATATGTATTTTAAACATAGAAGGAATAATTATTATATATTATATATATAAGTATTATAAATATATATGTGTCAGTATATACTATAAATATTACATACTTATAAATATATTTCTTTAGAAAATGCCTGTTTTCATAGGAAATGTCACTGATAACTTTTATCTATATGTGTGTTGGGTTTGCACTATAAAGTTTTCATAGCACTCCTGCTATGAATCCACTGAAGTGGATTCTCTAAGAAGTTGCCAGAAGCTTCCAACAAAGCCATGGCCAGCCAGCTCCAAGACAGGCCTGATGCTGGCCAAGGCCAAGTGATGATGGGGTAATGTATTTTTAAAAGGGTGAAAAAATCCCTGCTCAACTGCAGCAGGAGAGAGGAGAATACAGAAAAGCAACAGTCCTGAAGAGTCCCAGGTCAGTGCAGGAGGAGCAGGAGGTGCTGAGGCACCAGAGCTGGGGCTCCCCTGCAGCCCCTGGGGGAGCAGAGACCCACCAGGAGCAGGTGGGAGCCTGAAGGATGCTGTGACCCCACGGGAAGTCCATGCTGGAGCAGGTTTGCTGGCAGGACTTGTCACCCTGCAGGGGACCCACTCTGGAGCAATTTATTCTGGAAGGACCTCACCTTCACAGGCAGGACCCATGGAGCAGTTTATGAGGAACTGCAGCCCGTGGGAAGGACTCAGGTTGGAGAGGTTGGTGGAGGACTCTCTCCTGGGGGGGAATTCCATGCTGGACCAGAAGAAGAGTGTGAGGAGCCCTCCCTTTGAGGGGTGAGGAGCAGCAGAGACCACGTGTGACAAACTGACTGCAGCCCCATTTCCCATTTGCTTGCACTTTGCTGAGGGGGAAGAGGTAGAGAATACAGGAGTGAACCTGAGTCCAGGGAGAAGAGAACTGTGTGGAGAAGGTGTTTTAAGATTTTATTTATTCTTATAAGCCTGCTCTGATTTGACTGGTAATACATTAAATTAATTTCCTGAGTTGAACCTGTTTTGCCTGTGTTGGTAAATGCTGAGTGATGTCTCCTTGTCCTTGTCTCAAACCACAAATCTTTCAGCACATTTTTTCTCCCCTGTCCAGCTGCAGAGAGGAGTGAGAGAGAAGTTTTGGCCAACCCACCACAACGTGCAATGATATCTCCTAAGAGTCCTAGTTGGAAAAAAAATTCAGATGAAATGCAAAGAAGATGAAACAAAGAAAGTAACAAAAAATACTAAGAAGAGAATAGCAAAATGTTGGGGAATTCTGACCTACATTCCACATGCTTTGTATGCAGTAGCTTAGATGAGTACTGAAAAAAGACTGAATGTTTTATATTTCTTCTATTTTTTTCAATTTACTTTCTTCTCCCTTGACTATTCTCAGTGCTGAAATTCCAATTTCTTTTCTCTTTGAGGTCTTGAGGTCTGACTTCCTATTAGCCTTTAATGATGTTTCTCTCAGGAAACCCCACAAGAGTCTCTCTCTCCAGTTTCTAAAAGCTGGATTTTTGAATCTAGTGTGCTGCAGAGTACTTGACTCAATTGCAGACTATCTGTTAACATTGAGTTATTGTTTGTGAGTGTGTATGTGACTGTACATATATATATATATATGCATGTATATCAATATATATGTCTCTCTCTATTTCATATACTTGTTTGCACAACCTCACACACAGAGCTGGGATTTATTCTGTTTCTGCCCTGGAATGACACTGTGAGAGGACAAGGCAGTGTGAGGTTTTATCTAGAGTGAGGCAGTGGCCTTTTGCCTCCAGCAAGTGGCCACAGGAATGGTGACTACCTGGTGATTCACCACATTATCAGTACAGAAAACCTTCTCCAGGAAAGAAACTCAGATGAGATGGGACAGAGCTGATGCTGCAATGCTTTAACATGAGGAATTAACCTACACCCTCACAGCCTACAGATTTGCCTAATAAAGCCTGAGGCCATGTGCATCTAAATCAAAAGATATCATTATATGACAAATACAGCAAACACAGCAGTTCTTTTCAATATAGTAATATTTGAACATCAGAAATATTCATATAACAGGGATTATGAAAGAGAGAAATAATTTTTGTAGTCTTTCTCAGGATTAGCCATGCCTTAGCACACTGAGCTACCTAAGTTCTGCAAAGTGAATTTATCATTCAGGCCAACTTCCCTGGCTTTAGGCTTGCTGGAAAAAGCAAGTTCACTCAACTACACCTAGAAACTTTGCAGAACTGGGCTGTATTCTGAGCTGCTTCCTTGCAGAGTTTGGAACTTTGATTTTCAGTATTTGTCTATCCAGTTTCACACCTGAGTCCGTAACTCTGTGTGGTCAAATCTACTTAGGCTGATATATTTAGACTTTACCTGCATGAATTTTTCTCTGAGAACCAGTCTGCAGAATTATCTGCACTTCAACAACCTCACAAAACCAATGCATCTGATTTATCACCCTGCATTTTTGGTTTTGCATGTGTTGGTGTGAAGAAAGAAAATAATGCTATTTTGTGATGGATCAAACCCTCCCACATTATTGCAGAAATCATTTTAAATATTGCATAATACTTTCAATAAAAACATTTATTTCTGTGTTTTGACACCTGTGGTTTGACAGTTCAAGCATTCTTGATACGTACTTGAGGTAGGCTGAAAAGCACTGTAAGGTGAAAGAAATGTTCATGGGCTAGAAAATAAGGGTGCAGTACAGTAAGTGCAGTACATCTCTTGGAGTGTGTCCTTGGATGAGAAAATGTGTAGATAATGCAGAGATACACTGAGATTTAGTTACCTGATGTTTACACAGCACTTTGAACTAACAAAGCATTACAGTGCAAAGCATTACCTTCAGCCACGGTACTTCAAGGATGTACAAAGGATCAAATATCCTTTTCACTTACACATTGAAGAGGACATCTGGTTTTGTTTTGAAGTTCTAACATCCTTTTCGCTTTCTGTGTCACTTCAAGGTTGTTTCTTACCTTCATTGACTACTTACTTCAAATTCCTCTTTTCTGCATCCTCGCCTTTGTTACAAAAATTGATTCAAGGCTTGCACCCAGCTGCTTAACTGGATGCTTTGAGGAAGGAATAATTCATCCTTAATATGAATGTTCTTTATTTCAGAAATATTTTACACTGCAAGAATATCCTTGTCCAGCATTCACTTTCTATTATTAGAGTGGCATAGTCCTGGCTAGCATTATCTTGAGTCTACTATGTCATAGTACAGAAAAATTAAAGGGATTTGTGTCTTAGATAACTTATAGTGATATGTAGGCAGTTTTGCATCATTTACTGCTTCTAACGAGTAAATCAATGTTTGCTTTAAAAAAGGAACCTGCAAATGTGACTCATACGCCATCAGTTTTCAAAGTCTGTGTTTTAATAATTTGATTTTTTTTTTCTTTTTGAAAGCAATTTGCAAAATTTATGAGAAGGAGAGGGTTCTTTATTTCCCAAATGATCCTCTGCTCTCATCAAAGAGTGTGATCTAGCAAGTAATTTCTGCAAGATGAAAGGATAAAGTTTCACCACATGGTACAGAGGAAGCGTAGTGAAATTTACTTGCTGCAATAATGAGATTTGACTTTGTTGATTTCATTTATTTCTATTTACTCAAGATTTGCTATAGAGAGGCAAAACAAAATTAAACATTGTGGGACAGTTTTGTTTCCTGATAGTTCAGGGATGTTTGTAGGGTATTTTCAGGGGTCCAAACCATGCTTAAAACAAATTTCACAGTAGCATAAGGACAGTGGGATCATAAGCTTTTTTTTTTCCAAATTGGAAAAAAAAGAATTATTTGACACAGCTATGAGCAGTTTAAGCAGATTTTCAAATATTCAGCTTAATTATTCCTTTCATCCCAGTTCCAAACTTGAATTTTCAACAATAATTTCTCAATTTTCTCTTTTGTTGAGAAATTCCTCCCTATATCTCTGTATCTTTTCATGAGGAAAAATTACTTGGTACTGCTACTGCTATGCTGTTGGTGTCCTGGCACTACTAAAAGGAATTGTGAGGGCAGGTGACACAACTCATCACCAAAAGGAAGGAGGTACAGACTCCCACAGCTGGAAAGACTGAGGAATCACAGGATCTCTGGAAGTATTATGGTCTGGAACAAAATACAGGGACAGAAGATGACAGGACAAATCTTCTGGATGGACAGGGTGCTGAAGGGCTGAAATGAAACAGTCAAAATCAGATATCCAAGACACACAAAATCAGCAAAAGTACAAAAAAAGTTCTTTTATACCTTTTAAAGTAAGGAGTTGTGAGCAGAAGGAACACCAGAAGACACAACCCTGAAAATGGCTTGGACAGATGAGAGGCAACTCAGCTGAAGTGTACCCCAGTGACTTTTTCCTGGAGTGCCGGCAGCAGGCACATTTTAACCACACCAGGTTCATTTATACAGAACTTCCTTTAGGGAAAACAGCTGCAGTAAGAAAGCCAGCCTGGCATTAAAGAAGTTTTACAGAAAAAAAAAAAAAAAGGAAAACTCACTTGTGGCAACCAGATAGAGTTTGGCCCATTGCACAGAACCAGCTATACCTGTATTTGTCCTGCCCCATTTGATAAAAACATCTAAGAATGAAATCTCTGTCACTTTTTGCAAAATGCATCCTTTTAACTTCAAGGAAACGTCTCTTACCTTTGCTGTGGCACATTAATTATGTCAGTAGAAAGCAGACTTTGGGAGTTGCAGAACAGCCATTCCTACTGAGGGGAGAAGTGCTAAGGATGTGTTTTAAATGTGTCTGCTAAGACTGGAGCTGGACATTAAGAGACCATTTTTGCCATTGACTGCACTGTTTTGACAGTTCCTGAAACAACAGCTGATTCTGCATCCTTAAATGTTATTTTTATTTAAGTAAGCTTAGTCTGCTCCAGCACTTCTTACTGCAGAAGATGGAGCTCACACTTGTCCCTGATGCTGAGCGTGGCAGAACTGATTTGGCAGTGTAATAACTGCAGACCAAATTCATTCCCATTTCATAGGAGGTGTCACTATGGTATTTCATACACTTAAATATTCACAATAACCTCATGGAAGATTTGCTTTAGAGACACAAAAATAAGCAGGAGGGAGAAAATAGGCATTCTCCCATGCATCTCACCAAGTTACTGTGTGGTATGCTGGGAAAGGTCACTGGGTTTTATAACTGCTTTAAAAATATTACTGTGCTTAGGTGTCTAACACCCTTGAAAATCCACTTCAGAAAAAAAATATGAGCCATGGCAGTATCAGCTTTTTTGATAAGATGGTAAATAGGAGCTTTGTAAATGTTTTTCATTTTAATATTTGACTGGGCCACAGCTTGGCTGGAGGGGAAGACAGTGAAGTACTTTCCCAAATAAAACAGCAGGAATTAATCTTTTGTATGCCCAAAGATGTAGGTCTTCACAAACAGCATTTAAATTTTATGAGTTAATAGAGACAAAGATTGAAGAAAAAAAATTTAAAAAAAAAGAAAAATCTCCCTGTTTATAACATCTGAAGTTTCATGACTTTTCAAGCCTTGTACAGGAGATTGAGCCATGTACAGGGATGTGGGAGTTATGAGAGTTTTCCCTTACATTATCAGAGGCTTCTGGTCTCAGCTGCTGAACAGCTTTATCAACACTGTTCAACACTTTATTTCCATACCTAAAATTTTAGTTGGCAGATGTTAGTCCCCTGCAGTTTGATAATCAAGACCAGTAAGAGGTTTCTGGAAGGTCCTGTTTAATTTAGTTCTGTCTGTAGAAGGTGTGTTACAGAGCCAGAATGTATTCCTACAATGCTCCACACCTTCTCTTCTGTTCATCTTGTCTTTTTCCTTTTATCCTTGGCTAGGGTACAAACTTTGTGGATTACACCACAGGAAAACATACTGAGCAGTGGTTTACATCTGTGGCATTGCCTGTTTTCATTAGATGTAAGAAGCTGTATTCTTATAACACAGATATTTTCAAAAGAAGTGGTAGTTTTCCTTCCACAGAAGGAAATTATGTTATTAAATTAACATTTTCTAAATCAGCTTAGAATGTTCCTACTAGGAAAAATGCCTAAGTGTAGAAATCCAGTGAATGGTAATCTGTAAAATTTCCCTCCATTCTTAATAATGTTGATTTCTTTAGGCATCTTCAATGAATTATTGTTAAAACCTGGAAGAAAGTGTGGGCTAAGAGTTAGGTTACCACTGCAAAATTCACTCTTCAGTATCTTACTTTTCCAGTGGTAAATTAACTATATTTAGTGTTTTACTGATCCTTGCATGCTTTTCTTTTGTTCAAACAATACAATAAACATATTTTTAATGAAAACCTTTTGGAATGTGTAACGAGAGTTACTTACCACAGTGCCTTTCATTGCCATTATCCACATGGCTGACTGCTTTTGTAAAGGAACAAGTAAAAGTTATCAACTTGTGCTGAGAAATTATGGTAAGCATCAGAGTTAGACACAATGCAGAGGGAAAGGACTTTTAAAAGAAGCAATTTTTATTTGAAGAAATTAGAATACCTTGAAAATGTATTCTAAGTGTAATAGGCAGGCAAGAAGTAATTTCTAATAAACGCTAAAATAAATTAAAATATGATGCAGGTGTTAGTGAGGCAAAATTAAACTAGGAAAGTGAGTCAAATATATAACCATATTTTCAATATTTCTGTGAATTAAGTAACACTGAAATTTTGTTGATTATATATTAGGTTGCAATATGTTTGACCATAGATTTTCTTTCCTTAGAAAATAAACAAATGTTTGAATCCACGAGAAGTTTATAATGGCAAATCTAAAACAACAAAAAGATAGATTTGCTTTTCTCCTTGGTTAGCTTTCAAAACCTTTTAAATTATTCCTCACATCCCCAATGTTCTCTCTCAACAGGCTAGAAACCAAGACGTAATCTTTCTAAATTCAATTTTAGTCTGATGTTTAGCCACCAGAGACTCCTGCTAGGACTGCATGAGCTATCCCTGACAAATGTGACAGAAAGAAGGAAGGAAGGAAGGAAAGAAGGAAGGAAGGAAAGAAGGAAGGAAGGAAGGAAGGAAGGAAGGGAGGGAGGGAGGAAGGGAGGAAGGGAGGAAGGAAGGGAGGGAGGAAGGAAGGAAGGAAGAAAGAAAGAAAGAAAGAAAGAAAGAAAGCTTATAGGAAAGAACGAACACAATGAATTTCAGGAATTAATGAATTGTTTGGCCTGCGTATTCAGCAAATTCTCATGAATGACAAATATTGTTTCATGGATAGTCTGCTACTCTGTTATCCAAAAAAAAAAAAAAAAGGAGATCCATAATGCATATTTTAATAATGAAAAGCTAAGTTCCAGTACTGCATGGCACTGTTCACTTTTGACAACTCTCTTACAACAAATTTAATTTTATCTGCTCTGAGATATCTCAGTATTCCTGATGAGCATTCAGAATTCAGTGGGCTAATTCTGCCTTTTAAATTGGCAGTAGAAAAGTAAGAAGTGATTTACATATTTATTCTGTTTTGGGCAACAAATTTTTGTGAGTTTTGTGAGTCTCTTGAAACAAATCCCAGGGGCTTCATATAAATTGGACTAGGAAATATGACATCTACTCTTTATTTCTTTTAGAAAAGTGAATTAATTTAATTAAATCTCTGCTTCTGACACAGAAAATGTGACTGTAAGCAGTTCAAGTGATGTTCAACCCTATTTATTTTTCTATGTAACTGCTGACTTAGATGAAGATATAATACAGGGAAGAATTGAGCTGCCTTTTTTTTTTTTTCCTCCCAACTATATTTTAAATTAGTATTTGCTTAATAGATGGCAATTTTATTATGCGGAGAAGACATTGTACAAATTGACACAAGGAAATTTTCTGAGTTGTGATGAAATGTAAAAAACTGTATGTTCAGTCTCCCAGGTTATTCACCAAGCTGCTGACCAGAAACAGCAAAGCAACGTACAGAAATAGCTATGCAGTACATAGCTACACTCTGTTCTGGAGCCTAAAATGAAAATTAATTCCATGTGCACAACACTTTCCTTATGACTATTAATGCAGCTGTATCACTTGTGGGAATTTGTCCAAAGTGTTCATCTTGTTAACAATTCTTATCCATGTTAATCTGCAGATATCTACCAAACAGCAGCGAGCACCTGGGAGCTCCTGGCTTTAAATCTTCTTTGTGTTTAATGTCTGCACTGTTTCAGAGACTCTCATAGTGCACTGGAATTTTAGGTTGCTTCAGTCCCTCTTTTGCTCTAAGACATGGTTTGCTCTCCTCTGTAGAATGTGACAATACCTGGTCTGGTGATGCTGCCAGGACACCTCTGGTAATGCTCAAACAAGGACCTGCTTGTTCCTGGCCAGTGCAAGGGGCAGGAGAAGGGAATGGGGGACAGCTTCTGTCATCTGGAGCAAAGAGGGGCTTGCTTACATGGCAGTGTCTGAGGTTGTGGCTGAACCCCTCTGGGATCAGCCCTTCTCAGGACAGCCCCAGCTGAGCTCCCAAAACTGGAGGTGGCCTCACCTTCCAGCAACTGGTACTGGGAAACAGTGCCCATACTCAAAAAATTAAACTTATCCACAAGAGGAGTCACTTGTGGATACAATAATACCATTTTATCCTCCAATCACAATTCTTTTTAAAAGTTTTTTCCTCTATAATAAGCATGTGGCACACTTTGTGCAGGAATCAGGTACAATCCATGAGTAAATAAGAGCTGTGAATGCTGAATGTTGCCAGACAATAAATAATACAATTGGCATCACTGAGAGAAAGACACAGGACAGCTGGACCTGAGGTAGAAAATCCCCACACAGGTTTAGCCACACTTTACAGCTGTAGCTTTGTGCATTGTCTGCAGAGGGACTGATCCAGCAGCTCTGCCAGAGAGCACAAAATGAATCCAGACACAGATGCTCTGCTTCAGCTAGGAAAGATATCCTGACTGGGAGAGAAGAAATCCTCCAGAAACACTGGGAAGGAATGCTACACATTAATGTAGTACTGCACAAATCAATGTAAAACTGTGGAATCCCTCAAAACTAATTTGGGGACAGAGAGGAGTCTAGGAAGAAAAATAAAATTACATAGTTTATTACTGTTATTTTAAAAGGAAAAGCTAGTTATGCCCTCAGTAGAGGGGAAAGCAACTATTCCTTTTTTTCACCAGATTTCATATCAATTATACTTGATCTTAATAATAACATATTTACAGTAGTGTTGGTATGTGCTCATTTGGTTTCAAATATCTGATACCAAATTGCCATATATTATCTGACCTTTGAGCTTCTCATTTTCATATTCATGTATATGTAACATATAATGAAAAACAAATATGACATTACAGGTCACTGGGAAAGATTTGCAAAGGAATTTTTCAGCTTAAATTCTACACATGTGATCCTGAGTTCTGAGGAAAAGAATGCAGTTGACATTTCGGATTTTGTAATTGGCTTTCATGGCTTAATTTTTGTCTATCTTTTGATTCTGATGTATGCAGCAATTGACACTGATTCTAAAAGGACTGTGGCTGCTTACAAAAATCTGAGGAAATGTTCCAGATTGCAAATAACAATGTCTGCATTACAGTGGCCTTCTCTCCTTTCTAGGTGTGTATTTCTGTGTTGCTGCTAGGAGCCCCCATATTTCACTTTTAGAATTGCTCTCCCAGGAGCACTTTTTTATCTGTCTGTTCTGGCCTGTTCATGGGTAAGAGAAAAAGAAGCAGATTTATAAAATGCACATGAAATCAGCAATGAAAGAAATGAACGACATAAAAAGAAGTCATCGAATTCTATTGTGTAGATTCCTTATTTCCCAATATGACAATTTTTTAGTAGTAGTAGGATTCACAATAGCTGCTTCCCAGTAACTTCTGCAGGAGTGCAAGTTTATCTTGCTCTCATCTGCTCTGTTGCTGGGATTTTCCCCTAAGAGTTAAGAATGGCACAGACTTTTTTATTAGATGAAAGTTGCTGCATAAATAAAAAGCTCGCATGACTTGGTTTAAAATAACTGTTTTCATCTATACTGCATTTTATTCACAATTTACTCTATCTATTCTGCCTTTCCAATGGAATAATTTCTTACAAAAAAGAGGGGGAGAAAAGTGAATTGAATGTCATTATTGTACCAAAGAAGCATTTCATGAATATATTCAATCTGTGCTAATGGATTTTAACACATTTTTACTATCCTACAATGAACTGCTCATAAAGTTTTTAATTGCCAAAGCAGTATCCAAAAGTCTACTGCAGAGAGGTGCAGTGCTGTAAAATAGATTATTCCTTTGTACATTTAATCTTCACTCACTAATGCATCTACAGGTGCCCGTGTTTAAATAATACAATAGATAATTCTATAAATATATATAATTCAGCTAAATTGCTGTTCCCAAAACAAGTTAGTGCCATTATTCTTCAGTTAAAGAAATTAAAGAATAGCATGTAGCTCATATATCCCTGATATTCATCACCATCAGTGCTGTGGGGTAAAAAGCATAGTCAGAGCTGTGCAACTCCTCAAAACCAAACAACAACCAGACAAAAAAAGGATAAACTCCTTCATCCTTCCCTTGGTGGTGCACTCTTTGCCCCACAGTGGGCTGGTATTGTTCTGGGTGGCACAGGACAGTCACTGAGGATATGAGTCATGTGGCATTTGCTGAAAAATATTTTTTGTTTATATGATGCAGGCTTCAAGCTGTGCTACTTCCAGATTGATCAGTGATATTGCCCTCCCCTTCATCCTGTTATACCCAAGTTAAAATGTTCAGCAAATGATGAGAGGAATACAGGTCTTATTTCTCTGGGTCATCCAAATGGAATTAAAACAAAACCCTCTAATATCTCTGATATGGCTCTTTGACAGCTGTTGGTCATCTGAGAGCTGAACATGAGGACCTGGGTGGCCAAGGCCAGTGGCCAGCAGGACCAGGGCAGGCAGGGACCACCACCCTGGTGAGCCACACCTCAAATCCTGTGTTGGATTTTGGGCCACTCACTACAAGAAAGGCACTGAGGGGCTGGAACGAGTGCAGGGAAGGGCAGCAGAGCTGGGGAAGGGCCTGGAGCACAGGTGTGATGGGGAGCACCTGGGGGAGCTGGGGATGCTTGTCCTCCAGAGAAGAGGCTCAGAGGGGACCTCACCTCTCTCTGCTGGCACTCGTAAAGAGGCAGTGGCAAGGTGGGGTCAGTCTCTGCTCCCAGGTCACAAGTGGTAAGAAAATAGGACACAATAGCCTCAAGCTGTGCCAGGGGAGGGTTAGATGGGATGGCTGGAGAAATATCTTCACTGAAAGGGTTGTCAAACATTGGAACAGATAGCCCAGGGAAACAGTGGAATCACCATCCCTGGAGGTATTTAAGAGACCCCTAGATGTGGCACATAGGGAGACACTTAATGTTTGGGTCTTTTCCAACCTGAAAGATCCTATTCTATGAAGCTGGCTCCTGCTCTGCTCCCATATGTCCTGCTGGTACTTTAAAAGCATCATCCAGGCTCAGGCTTTGATCAGACAGGTAAGTTCTGCTCCTTTCCCAGTCGTCATTCAGGGAGGCCACGCATTCCTATTGCTCCTCAAATGGGAATATTTCTGTCAGGAGAACAGACTTGAATGGTTCCCTGCCTGTGGCCAGGTTGTTTGTTAGTGTGAGGTCTGGTAAGAAGTGGAATTGTACCTTCCAGGTAACCTGAACAGAGGGTGCTCACAGTTTGCTTGAGGTATAGAGTGCATGTGAGTTAGAAGAATTTTTCTCTGTATTACAGACTATTAAAGTTCATCCACTTTTTTCTCCGTTAAACATAATTACTCATGTTTGATAAAGCATTTCTTACAGGAAAAAAAAAGTCATGTACAAATCAAAACACATGGAGACACATAGAATTTTTCCTTTCAGTAAAACCTTCACAAGAAGGTAGAAAGATCATATTGGATGATGGTCTCAAAGGTAACCCAGACAGAATCACGCTAATGTTATTTTAGCTCTTTAATTAGCTAATGTGTCCTTCACACCTTTGATATTTTCTTGTTTGGTCTGGAATAACATTTAATAACATGTGAATGGAAACCAGCAGCCTGTGGGGAAATGTGGATGGAATATCCTATGTGTTTGGACTTACAATACAGAGCTCCCTGCTTCCATGTAAATCCCAGGAAACTCTTTCCACAGCCACGAACAGAGCAGATGCTGAAGAGTGAAGGAGACTCCTTGAAAAAACAACAGCATCTTGAGAGAAAAGATAGATGAGCTTCTTGCTCCCTTGGGGGGAGAACAGAATTGTTTTCTCACTGTATAAGCCTCAATTTTTAACTGATTCTCTGAAGCAGATGCGTCTCTCTGAAGAAACTGAGACACAACACAAAAGTTTTTTCCCCTCATCATCTGCAATGAGTCAGATGTAGTTTGGCTCTCTCAGCTTGAAGTAGAGATGCAGTAACTTGAAGGCTCTCCCCTAGCAGTACACCCAATATTGCAATTCTCTATATGAGGGTAAGTGCCTTCAGGTTCTTCCATTTCAACAAAATACAGAAACTCTCTTCTTGAGATGATGCCAGAAGTCTGCAATACCCAGAACCTGAAAATGCAGCTAGGTGCCTTTTTTATATTGAAAATGATGATATTCTTACAGACTGTGTATTGTGTGTTTTGTGTGTTTACATGTAAAACATCAGCAGTAAATTTTCATTGCAGTCTGACTCCTTTGAATTGTAATTGCTGATGTCACCTTTAGCAGTTCATGGTTACTTGTACAAGTCAATTCCAGGACCAGACTCCTCATCCTCTGACCAGAGAGTGACAGTCACAGCCAGCTGCATTCAGTGCCCAGGAAAGGGCTGGGGTTTATCCTCACTCAGCTGGTGAAGGGGTCTCATCTGCTGGCATGTCTGGGATGTTCTCTTTGTGCCTGTAAAACGTAACTGATACCACCAAACATGCCCAGTGGTGGGTTCAGCGTGGCAGCAGAGGCAGGGAGATGCCAGACACCCCTCTGGGACAGCACCCAGCCTGTGGAGGGCTCCGATGGATCAGATGTTGTGGATGTGTCTGAGATCAGATTTCAGCTCTGAGCGTCACGGGATGCAGGAGCAGGCACCAGGGAGGGATGGCTGAGGCCTGCCTGTCTCTCTGCAGCTGCAAGAGGGACAGGGAGCAGGGCTGCTGGGGTTAGGGAGCCAGCAGCCACCTCCTCAATGTTACATCAGTGCCTTTTCATAGGAGAATCCCAAAGCAAGCCACCAAAAAGTGAAGACTGACAACACTGACCCAACCTTCCCACTGAAAAATGCAGCATTATTTGCACGTTCTCACATGCAGCACCTGACCAGTGACAGGATGGCAGCAGTAATGAACCTGCTAGTCTTTAGGAGGTTAAAGGAGAAACTTGACAGCCGGATGAAACAGGAGAAGGTCAAAACCGAGCTAACGATAATCACCAAAATGGGAATTTGAATAGAGCTCTGATGTTAATGCTCTTACACTTTTAATAAGTGCCATAGGATTTCTAATTACCACAGTGTCCAGGAGCCCCAGTCGTTCTTTCACAACTGTAATGACTACAGCAGAGCAGTCCCCACTAGCTCTATGCCAAGGTAGATGCTCAAAAGTTAATCATTGGGGCAAAGTGCCCCTACTCCTAAATCCTTTGTTTTGATCTGCCAAAGTAAAATTTCGTTAGTTTAGCACAGATTAGAAAAAAAACTCCTCTATTATATATTCATTTATAAAAATTACGCCCAACTTTTATTCATTTCAACTTCTGTTCAGTGACATTACATTATGAACCTACCCGGTTTCCACTAGTTCGATGTGATCTTGTCCTACACTGAACCGTGTGAGGTTTGAGTTACTTTGAACTGAGCAGAAAAATAGAAGAGGATACTTTTGCCTAAGGCTTTGCAGTTGCTGTTGTTGCTTGGGTTCTTTTAAGTCTCTCATTGCTGAGGTGTGACTTAGCACAGGCTTGTGATGCTCTGGGTTTCCATGGGAGCTATGTTTTATTTTGGTACAATGAGCATCGCTAGCACAATGCAAGGAACAATAATCCATGGTTTTAAAGAAGAAGGCTCGTTCCCAAAAGGCTTGATTTAGGGGAAACATTACCATGAAGAGAGGGATTGTTTCTGTTGTTAACTACAGAATTGTCTGCATCAAAAGTTGTCTAAATGCAGTTTTTGTTTACCTTTACTGAATCTTTGTCGTGCTGGCTGTTCCCAATATTCTGCATTTTCATGCTGCTAATGTTTTTATGTAAGCTTTGCTATTTTGGGAGCATGAAAGCAGCGCAGTTCCGGCTCTGTAATTAAAGGGCTTCAGTGATCTCTTTTCTCTCAGCTGCTGCTCATGAGACTGAGAAAGGAAGGACACAAGTCACAGATAATACAGAGCAAAACTTCTGTTTATCAAAACCACCCATCTTCAGGGTTATAAAGCTGAAGTCTGTCTGCAAAGCATGGTGAGCTTAAGGAGAATGTGTGGAGTTGTCCATAAACTGTGGTAAGAGTTGCAAATATCATTTGGCAGCTCATCTTTTTTGCTTTTCCAAGTGAAGAGAGTGCCCATTACAGGAGGATGTGGGAAGCAATGAGAAATACGGTGCTGATACTGGTGACATAATATGATGTGCAATGTCTGTGAGTCAGCACTTCTCCTAAAACTGATTGATTTACATTCATTTGCCAATACTGAGCTGGTTTGCCATGTGGCCCAGGTGAATCAGAATGCAGAAAGAATGGAATAGGTAAGCTGATCCTCATTCAGAATGAGATGTGAAGCACTGAGTTCCTGCAACCCCTTTAGCTTTGTGCCCAGGACAGGATTTCAGTGTTCTTACACTGATAGCAAGGGGTGGCTGATAGGGTTGAGTGAGAAATCAGGCTCTATTACCTGTGTCTTTTGAACTCTGATAATTTCAATCAGCAAACCTCCACAAAGTATTTATAAATTGTAGAATACTGCAAAAAATAAGATAGCAGATACGTAAATCAGACATTGCATGATAAGAACAAATAAAAAGAAGAGTAGGTGATTTCTGAGAAAAAATCTCATCACCTTATTCATTTTTAGGAGGAAGAAATGGTGAAAATTCTGAAGGGAAAGGAAAAAGTTGGATTGGTGCCAAACGCCTGCCAGTATTTAGTGTAGAAACAGAAAGACCATAGTTGAAATAGAGATTAGGTTAATGCTTTCCAATTAATAGCTTATCAGTTTACAGGAGATGAAACTGAGGCATAGGTAGCAGAAGAAAGGGATTGGGACATATGAATGTGCATGGATGCAGACAACCCCATAGGCAGGAAATGAGGCACTAAGTTCAGCATTAGGTAATGTGAGTTGAAAACTTGTCTGCTACACAGTAAAATACAGACTTAGCAAAAGATTATTAACATGAGGATTTAAATTCACATGCCTTCAATTATTTTTTAGTCTATCTCTAAATACAAATAATGGTTTCTGGTGATGATAAGCACATAAGAATATCTGTCCATGGTATGTTAAACTGAAAACCCTGGTTTCAGCTCCTTTGATCATTGTTGGTATGGGCTGTAATTTTACTTTGTGTCCAACTGCTTTTCTGGTTTCTTGTACAAAAGTAAGATACAGCTGTGTTTTACTACTTCAGGTTGTTTTTTTAGGTCTATGATTTAGCAGTATCTGCAATATTTATTATTATAGTACTTATCCATCTCCTAAATGATTAACAAAAATATATTATACTTCTGCTATTAACTAGGACTACAAATGTCTTGTAGCTGTTATTATCTGTGGAATCAGTGAGTGACCAAGCATTTCCAGTAAGCAAACCTTGTGACAGCAAACTTGACTTCTTGAAGAGTAATTTGAGATGATCGAGTAAAGATCACATCTCATAACTCTATAATAACATATTTACACAATTACTGTAATGACTCAAGAGAGGGCATTAAGAACCACTGAGGAAATTACATGTGTTTTTAAAGTTTGTAATTTTAATTATCTTGTTCTTTAATGGACTGCAGTGTCTGCAAACCAGCCATCATGTACTTTCCATCACTAGAAAGAACACAGAACATTTTGCTAACTGCATATGCAGGTTTATTTATTTTAGTGTTGAAAAGTGAAAAAAAAATAAAAAAGAGCATAAATGGAGCTATAATGTTTAGAGTAACACTATTTTCTTAACTAACATCCTTGGGAATGAGCACAGTAAATTTGAACAATATGTGTTTTCACCATCTGTACTCCAATAATGAGAGCAGCCACCAAGGGAGAATAGGGTATTAAAGTATAGCAGGAAACATCAGTCTGCTGCTCTTAGCCTGAGCTGAATTTTCATCTTTTAGGTGCCTTGATCTTAATTTATGTTCCATTCTTAATTAAATTGTCTTCCTGACATGACTCAGAAACCTGGCGTCCTGTGCCTCAGCCTTTATTTCTTCACCCTTGATTGGTAATGAATGTGCTTTGCCATCATATATTGTTTGGGTCTTGTGAAAGACAAACTGAGTTACTGTGGGCTGCTACAGTCTGATTGCACAGATGAGCTGCACTGGCTATGAAGAGACTTCAGTCAGTGTTATCAACTATTATGTCATGTTCGAGTTTTGTTCTTAAAGAAATTTTTCATTAACTCCCCTTTTAACCAGTCAACATCTATCTAAAATTAAAGGTAGCTGACTAGTGAAAAAATCATCTACAGTCATTCATCAGTGAAAAAAAATGGCAGCAAACAGCATGAAATTAAACTTCTGAAATGAAAAATATTTAATTTAATTTTGTGCACAAGTATGTACTTTTCAGTTCTTGCCATTCTTGAAGTAGGGTTCATTTTTGTCACTGCTGATTTCAAAGAACAAGAAAACAGCAGGCTGCTGAGATGCCATTCCAGCATTTTGGAAGGGTTTGGAAAAGGGTGGATTAACAGAGGTGCAGGGAGAGCTAAATGTTATCAGCAGGAGAAGAAGTGGCGAGTGAGGGGAAATTATGAAAAGGTAGATTTCATTTCAAGTACAGCATGTATGATGCAAGACAGGCCAGCTACTTTACCAAAAAGGTGTTTTTTCAGCACATGGCAGCTCAGGAATTACAGATTTCAAAAATGTTGTAGTTCTTCTAACGAGTGGATGCAAGGCTCTGGACAATGGACAAGTCTAGGCAGAAACATTAACTTTTATTACACTTGTTTGTTATTATCAGTAGAATGTGCTGACACTTTTGACATTGTCACATCCAAAATATGCTGCAACATGAAAGTGGTTTGTAATTTTCTCTGGCTGGCATGGCTCAGCCCAAAAAGATATGCTGTTAGAACCAATCTTTAATATCTTGATGATTCCAAAATCCAAAAAAAAGCCCCAAATCAAGCACTCAAACAACCAACAACCAACAAATAAAAAACCCCTGCTAAAATAAATCACAACTGGCAAGAACTAAAAAATTGTGTTGTTGGAAAATAAAGTAAAAAATAATTATTTTTTCAATATAAATAATCTTTTACAAACAGTTTTATCAAAACAATGCTATAGTTGCTCTACTCATACTTGCTATATCACCACATATAAATGATGAGGATTGTAATGGCAATTTGTGTTCAAATGTGTTTTAATGGACTCACTTGAATGAATGAGAGGAATTGTGTGTATGTCTGTGTATTTACATGAAATATTTATTACATCTGGTAAAAAGGAACAAACCAAATCTCCATCATGGCATTTTCATGTCATTCACACGGGTCATCTGCAAATGTGAAGCCCATGCCACCCAAGTCAACCAGAAAATGGCTTTCAGAACTTTTCATTCCCTGTGTGGAGTGTAACTGGAGAAATGACTTTTGCTTTTCTCACTTACTCACTACAGGAGAGGTGAAATTGCAGGGTTTGAGGGTTGGCTTTGGGCAAGGAAGGATGCATGTTCTAGTCACTGCTGATTTCTGCCCTGCATTTGTCCAGGTCAGGCCCATCCATGTCTGAACTCCTCTCCTCTGGGATCTCAGAAAATCACGTGGAATTCCTGTACCTCACTCACTAAAGGCTACCTTGCAACCCCCAGCCTCAGGATATCTGAGCATTTAGCCCAGGTCCTGCACCCTCAGCTGGCAATGCAGGTCCTGCTGCTGTAGCATGCGTGTTCACAGGTTTTCTTCATGTACCATAAAAAGCAGATATTACAGAGGGGGGGTTAGTTAAACATGGAGTTACTCCATGACACTCATGCAAAAGGCAGCACATGGCAATCCCAGGGCTGGGTGATGTTTCTACCAGTTCTATCAGGACTGCTCTGTGCTTTCTTCAGGAATATCATGGATGTTCAAGCACTGGGAAACCTCTGGCTTAGATTCTGGCTGGAGACAGATCTGCTTATGTTTCCTGGAGGTGTGCTGGAACAGAAGTTGTTTTCCTCTTAATGGAAAACTGCCTGGGATAATTTTTGATGTTGTCCTGGATTTGAACATGGCTTCTGATGTTTCTTCATTTCATCCCTGTTATAGCAAGGAAGAATAAAGTCAATGGATTGCTTCTCACAAGCCAACTTTACTATGACTCAAAACATCAGGAAATGACAATGTTTCTTCCAACAAAACTGGTGATGACATAGGCGTACAAACTAGTAAGAAGGAAAAAAAGAGACAAAAATCCTGCCCCAACTCCAAAAAAATGCTCAAACAAATTATATATTGCACCAAACAAATTATATATTGTGCCTAGAGAGAATAAGGCAGCTGTAAAGCAAAAAAAGAGAGGATCTGCTCACTGCTCTAGCCTGCTTTGTGAACTTGGCAAGATTATCACATTTGTTGCTTCTGCTATCAGTTTAAATGAGAAGCTATTTAAGCTGTTCTGTTGTGCCTGCTGCAATACAAGAATGATCTTAGAAGGGGCCCTCTAGAAATAATGAGGTAGAATAATCATCAGCAGAGCCTAGTACACTCTGCTGTAGAGCAGCAAGCTTCTTCACAGCTTTCAGACACTGCTTCCTTTGCCCTCTGCAGTCATTAACAGTTTTTTCTTTTGCAGCCTCCTAGATGCTCAGACAGTTTTTAGAGTACAGACCGCCACCTAAATGCTGGTGATGCACAGAAACCGTGATTTTCTTTATCATTCTCATATTTCTTTTCCAAATATGTCACTGGAATTGGTCAGGCATGCTTTGATACTGTATTAAATTTGAAGCAACTTTTGCTTCAATAGACACAAAGAAATACCAGACTATTACAATTAAAATTTGCAGTCATGCAAGCTTTGAGAGTTGTCTTTTAAAAAAAAAAATACTAAAATTTGGCTGCTGATGAGTATCATCCATTTTTTTTCTTTTATTTTAAAGAAAGAGCTTTGAATGTTTCTCTCAGTTCCAATAGCACTATAACTTAAGCTTATGGACTTTAATGTGATTTTATAGACTGCTTTCCATTTTGTTTTTATTCTAAGTCTTGGGAAGATTAGTCAGGAGCTGCCTTTTTTTATTATTGTTTTATATAGGATGCTGAGCAAGCTAAGATTAAACTGTTTAAGAGGAGCAAGAATTTCAAACTGTTATCAGAAGAATGAAAGAAGGTGGAGAAAAAAAATGTTGCTACTAAGTTAAGAAATCAAAATGGTTTCTGCATAGTTTCTAAATGATCTTGTAGCTGCTGCTAATTTCCCTCTTAGCTGTAAAGTCCATCATAGGTGAAGAGAGGAATAAAACTGTAACAGATGTATTTGGCCAGAGCAAATGAAAACACAAGTGGGATGATAGTTATGCATGTATAATGAGTGGACAGGGAATTGTCAAAGAGTGATGGCAGAAATTACTTCTCTGAATTTTCAGAATGTGTAAGTTATATAAATAAACACATATCCTCTACATGGAGCATATTTTGCAGGAAGTGTGCCTTGTCTCTAAAATGTGAGATGTCTCTAATTCAATATGTTCTCCTTGACTACAGATGATGTCCCTGGTATTGATATGGGAAGAGCTCTCCTCTGTGCCTTAGGAATTCAGAGGATGAACAGCCCCAACAAGTGACAAATCTGCTGACACTGCAGAATAAGACACACTCATAACCCAGGGAGCACCTTAAAGCTGCAGCTACTGCTCTGCTGGTGCTTCTGCCATGTTTGCTGGGACTGGCCTTTTCCAGGTGGAACAGGATTCCCAAACAGAGATCAGTTATTCTGAATGAGGCTCCCAGCTCATGAGACTGAGAACAATCCTGTTCAATACACAGAGCTTCTCCAAACTCTGAGCTGGAAGCAGCTGTGGGCCTTTTGGACATGGCTGTGACATCATTAATAAAAATGGAAAGCAGAGCTACCTTTCTTCATAAAAAGAGGTGAAAAATCTTGTTAAACACTCTTTCAGGGTAGGATGTTATGCACAATTCCCTCTATTATTGTTCAAGGATGACTTTTTTTAAGGGTTGTAAGGTCTGCTTCTGTTTTTTTTAATTACTTCTTTAACGAGTGCTATAAAGAATACAAACAATTTGGCAAGATCAAAGAATCCCAGATGTTGCTATTGTAAAATGCACAGCAACTGATCAAAGAGTACCCCAATGAATTCAAATACAGATTGGAGGATAAAGAACAAGAGGAAGCACTCTCCTATTTTATGTTAGCTGTTAGTGTGCTTGAGAAATGGCAGAAAGTGATACAAGGACATCACAAAAGCTGCTGCATTCTGTCCATAAAAACTCAGAACTCAGCAGAATTTGGTTGTGTTTAACCCCAACAGCAGAGGTGTGATTTCTCTAATGAAGCATTTGCTAGCATTTTCCATTTGACATAAAATTCTGTAATATAAGCGATGTCACTAACATGACATTCACATTAATTAGTGAACATGACTATTCCTGAACTTAATTATAATCTAAAAATATTGTGTACACAGGAAAAAAATATATAGGGGTGTAAAGCTTAATTGAAAATCATAAAAATAGAACTTAATTTAATTTTTAAAGTAAGGCTGTTATTTTCTTATCTTAAAAATGAACATTCTGATTTAATGAAAAATTGAAGTTGGTTATGTCATTATATTTAAGGATGTGAATAAAGGTTTACTTAGAATTTTCCATTACTAATATCTTCTCACAGAAAATCCTATGCCTTGAAATGAAGAAATAGGTTGAGAAATACAGTTTTGCTGTTCAAAAACATTTTCCTAAGACTTTGCATCTGATGAGTTTCAATATAAGTCATTTGGATAGGCATCTCTGTGGAAATACATATCACATATGCTGAATTTTGTACCACACCAAACATCCTCTAGATGTTTACTAGACCCAGATTGTTTACTTGGATTTTTTTTCCAGGGAGTGCACCCACAAGAAAAGAGAAAATCCAGATTTATAATGTCTGCTAGGCAAGAGAAAGGCTGATTTGAGCTGTAGTAGAAAATGTGTTTTGAAATGCCTTTCAGTATTCATTCCTAACCTATTAACCTATTTTTTTTTAACTGCTAAATATATTTTTATAATGCTGTCCTCTCTAGCACTACAATTTTTTGAATTGTTTTATTTTACACATAAAAAACCCCCAAAACTAAAAAAAAATCCAAAACAACAACAAAAATACCACCAAAAAACCCCACAAACGACCACCAAAAACATACCAAACCAAACCAAACAAACCAAACCAAGCTAAACCAAACCAAACCAAACCAAACCAAACCAAACCAAACCAAACCAAACCAAACCAAACCATTAAACCCAAAATCCCAAGTGATGCAGAGGCAATGGCACCTCCCACTCACAGACCAATGCCAGTCTCCTGGGAAAACCACACTTGGGAAAACCACACTTCACCCAGCTCTGATGTGACTCCACATGGTGTGGGACATCCCCTTGGTCATCTGGGATCAGCTCTCCCAACTGTGTCCCTTCCCAGACCCTAGTGTGCCCCAGGTTTATGCAGAGAAATAGAGAAGACCTTCACACTACTCAAGAGTTGTTTACCAATAGCTAAAACATCCCTGTGTTATCAGCACTGCTTTGGTCACAAATCTAAAATACAGCATCATGCCCATGCTGTATTATGAAGAAAATCAGCTATGAAGAAAATTATCTCCATACCAACCAGACTAAATAAAGTAATCCTCCTCAAGATTCTCAGTCAATCAGCCTCTGTCTAAAGGTGGATCTTTTTTCTTCAGAGTTCTGAAGAATCTTTCTAAATGCATGCCTTCAAGACTTTCAAGGAAACCAAAATAAAGTAGATACTTTTTCCTCCCACAAAAACAGTGTCTTGTAGATAGTTTTTTTTGTCTTGAAGACAAGAGATAATATTTGGGTTATCATGGGTAGTATCACAACATACCAGAGAGAAGATGAATTCTGAAGAACTATTAACAAATGATATCATTAAATTACAATTGCAGCTACCAAAGAACAGCAAAAGAGTGCATGATCATATTTTCCATGCCAACAAACAATGAGGTGATTTGGACATGCCAAAAGAATATTCAAGGACATCAAACACTGAAAAGATAATTAGTGGCCATTATGAGAATAATGTTATTGGGAGCAGGAAGGCAAAGTTTGTGATAAGGTGGCTTCCAAAGCACCCAGAACAGCAAGTTCAGAAAAGCAAACTGGGAAGGTACACCTAGGTGTAGGAAGGTACAAACTGGGAATGTTCACCACATTTAGTAACAGAAAAGGGGATGAAGAGTCAGAAGAAGCAGTTAATTCCATAATAATTTTTTTTTTTAAGAAAACAGAGTTATGTTAAGATGCAGATGAAGAGCAGAATAATTATCAGGGAAAGTTTCAAAGCAGAGTAAAAACAAAACAGGGTCATAGTTTGAACCAGAGAAGGGAAAACACAGAAGTAGGCAGGATCACAGGTCCAACTCAAGGTAAAAGGACTGTTTCTTTGGGAATGTCTCAAAATAAATGTACATCTGAAAATAAAAGGGTGACAGAAAACCTGAAAAATTATGTTCCCACTGTTAATCTGGATTTTCTTTTTATGTATGGCTGTCCTAAGTTTTTTCAGGGATATAGGCAAGCTCAGTGATGGATGACAATTGATGTTTCTCAGCATGGTTTTCACACTGTACTTGATTGTACCTGCAAGTGTAATACAGGGGGGTTTTATTATTTTTTTTAATCATACAGGTAAGTATCATATGGTTTCAAGAGTAAAAAATCATCTCATTCGTCTGTGTATTTCTGTATTCTTTAAAGAATGATCAAAAGAAACCAAGATCCTTCTACTTTTACTTCTACTACATCCTTCTACTTTTACTTTTATGAAAGATGTCTCATACACATCATTCCAGACAGGGAAATGTACAAATATCCTTTGACAGAGTATAAATCCCCTCTGAAAACTTTTTATCCAGTCAGTAGTTTATACTAATACTCTTCATTACAGGCCAGCATTTGACCCCCGTTCCTATATCTGAGTAACTACTTCCATAAATAATTCCATTTTTTTTGGCTGGAATCCCATTTAACTCTGCTCCTGACTTACTTGTGAGCCATACTGCTTACAGCTGATAGCAGAGGATTTAGCACTTCAGCTTATATGTCAAATAGAGTTTGACTGCTTAGCTTTTTTCTTCTTACATACTGTGAAATAACTCCCAGAAGAAAAAGTTTTACATGGTAAAGACTTTGGGCAGGAAAAGAAGTCAAGAGCTCATTAAATAAATAAATCAAGTACTTTCAAAAAACAGTGTTTGGCTTAAAGATAAATTTGTTAACAATGAAATTGACCTTCAACAATTCAGTAAAATTGTTTTCAAGCAGCTTAGCTAGGAAGATAGCAACAGACTGATAAACTAATTCTAACCTGCAAGGAAAATCAGAGTAAAAGGAACTGTGAGAATCTTGGGTAAAATGCTGTGGAAGACCAGCTTGGAAGGTACATCAGGGATCATCTGGTCCAACCTTCCCTGGCAAAAGCATTGTCTAGACAAGATGATGCAGCAATCTGTACAGCTGAATCTTAAAACTGTTCAGCACTGGGGAATCTGCCACTTCCCTAGGTAGAGTACTCCAATGACTGATGGTTCTCATTGTGAAAAACTGTTTTCTGGTGTCCAGTCTGAATCTCCCCAGGATTAACTTGTACTCCTTGTCTTACCTGTGGGACTCCTTTTAAGAAGTCTATTTACTCCTTCTGAAATGTCCATTTACTAATTTTTGATTCACTAAAGCTAGCAAGACAAATTGCTGTCTAAATGAAGACTTGAGAAAAATTCTCCTTAAAGAAAAAAGTCTGGAAAAGTAAATTAAAGAAAAACTAGATTAAAAAACAAACAAACAAACAAACAAACAAACAAACAAACAAAAAGTTCTAATACTAGTCTGGAAAAAAAAGGATGACAGCTTAAATTGTAGTTTGAGTCCCTAAAATTCACCATTTTCCTTCCCAGAAACTGCATTATCAGATGCACTATGGCTCTACATCTTCCCTGATAGCTCACGAGAGGATCTCCAGTTGTGACGCCAGCGATATATTTAGGATTCATTCATCCCTAACAGATGCCCACTGATTAAATCACCCTTTATGCTGTTAACTGCACTGAACCCAAGGACTGCTTTTATCTGCCTAGAAAATCCCATACAAAAGGGTGAAAAGCATTTCTTTGGCTACACAGGACTTCAGAAGATGTTCTCAGGCAACGTCTACAAATCCAGCCCTACCCTTCTGTTTCTAAGTTACTGGTGATGAAAGAAAGCTGATGGAGCTTTAGGCAGAGAAAAAATTGTTTTTATCAGTAGTTACAGCTCTGACCCATGCAGCTGCCACTGCTTTTTAACACAGATCCTCCAGGGAGGTTTGGGAAAATGCTGCCTTTCCCAGCTGTCTGTTCTCTTTGCCATGCACAGGAACTTTCCACCTCCCGAGCAGACAGGCCAGGGACACTTCCCACCTTTCTGGCCTTGGTGCCTGAAAAAAAACCCAATGCATAAAAATACCTGGGCCCCAAGCTGGACTGGAAAACTGTTACCTGGGGGAAAATAAAACCTTTCTGGTTAAAACCACAAATTGTCTGAGTTGTTGAATAAATTACAGATCTTCCACGTCTCAGCCACTGACAGAGATCACTGACAAGAGAACCATGAGCTAATTTTGCCAGGCAGGCAGGGTAGAAAGGTGAACTGAAGACTCTACATAATTATGCTTTGGAAATTTTCCTTTCTGATTTTGCAGGTATATTGCTTGTTTTTCAGTGATATGTACTCTTCATCTCAGTTACCAGGTTGGCAATCCTCATGACAGACTTCTGAAATTCTAATTTTTTCCCACTCAGCCTAGAAAGTCCCCATAAACTTTGTTCAGCATCTCAAACTTGGACAGATGTGTTTCTGAAGATGTTGATTAGAATAAATTATGTCCATTAGCATTAAACCTTGTTAATGTTCATTTTATTGTACTTACTTTTTGCTTTCTGAGGAAAAAAAGTAAGGAAGATTTAATGAGACTGAAGAAAATATTAATAGAAATAATAAAAAGTAATCCTCTAGTATATTATGTCTATTAATTCTCACAAAATATTATAGATTTTGTGGGTTTTCTTCCATATGAAAAATGTTTATTGGACATTTATTTTACAACCACATCATGATTTTTAGTAGTTAATAACCTTACATTTGAAAAAAAAAATCCAACCCAAAACAAAATCAAAAGTATCATGTTTGTGGCATAGATCAGTCTCACAGAAGGCAAAAGAACGATGAGTACATTAAAAATAGTTCCCTTTAGCACTCCTGGCATTTGGCATCTGAAATATACATACTGGCCTCTCTGAGAGCCAAATTTAAAGCTGATGAGCCACTGATGAGATAATAGTTATGGCCCATCTCTGCTTCCCTTCAATGATGCTTCAAATGGGAAATGCAGCATTTTGGGGAGGTTTTTGCTCCAAATGAGATGTCGACTGTCCAGTGGGAAGATAAAGATTCTATTATGTGTACTTTAAAAGCCATAAAAGATAACCTTAATTTCCCAGCTTACATTTATTCTCACTCACACAACGTCCCCCATCTCCAAGGCTGAGTATGAGCAATTGCCAAGTACGTAATTGAAGGAGAGCAATGCAGTGAATAAGTGTCAGGTCTAGAACTAGTGAATTCATGGAGAATGTACTGTCTACAGGGAAAAAAAATTGAATCCTAAAGCATGGAGCTGTCAAATGAAGCTGAGGATTTAAAATTACCAGTAATTTTCCTACTGTCTTCTACAGTTGCTATGAACTTTCAACGAGGTGGCACAAAAATGCCATATTTCAAGGGAAAGCTTGCAATTGTTAAGCTGAACTTTTTAAAGTGTTGCTATTTCCTCAAACATTGATTGACTGGAAACTGCAGCCTTCTCAATTTATTCATGTGCAAAACACAGCACAGCAGAAGCAACATAACCTTTAGCAAACCACCTTTAGTTTATATGTCTGCAGCTCCTCTAATAGTGAAGGAAAAGACAGAAGGGAGGGGTTTTTTTAGGAAAATATTGGTTAAGCCAAGATCTGCTTTAGATTCAGGCTTTAGATGGCATCAGCAGATACTCATCAGATCCAAAAGGAGTTCTGGGCCTCTCAGTTCAGGAACCCATCGGGAGACATGACTAGCTATGCTGGGTTTGGTCATCAATAAAATGCAAAGAATTGGAAAAAAAATAATTACTTGGCTTCAAAGTACGTTTTCTAGACTCAAAAGCTGTCTTTGAGCTGTACACAATGGGCCATATTTTTATGTTTAATTATGTAATAATAGCAGTAATAGTAAGTGTTCCTTCAGAACTGGCCTTTAGTTACTCTTTGGATCCATTCTTGCCTCAAATTCTCAGCAATAATGACTGCTGGTAATTGTAGTTAGCAGATTTTTCTGACTGTGTGGCTTGAAACTGGGAGTTTCTATATTCTGTTTCATTCCTTGAACTCTCATCTTTATCCTTTGAAGAAAACTTCTGAAAAGCAGAAGCTATTAAATATTGAATGCTACTAAACTATAATAGAGCACATCTCCAGGTAGGTGCATTGTGTCCTTCAAAACATTCTAATGCAATTAATTCAAAATGAAGTCAAGTTCTGTATTACAATAAATTTGGGGAAGGTCAGAACCACAGCTTAATAGCAAATTGAAGGAAAAGAAGGAGAATACCTGTTTCCTTAATATTTTAACTGCGGTGTTATAGCTACAGAATAAATGCATGGATCTCAGGCTCTGTTCTATACCTCCTCAAGCAAAAAAAAAAGCTGAAAATAAAAATAGAAAAATTCTTGAATTGGCATACCTAAAGAGTAGGAGAGTTTTTACAGTTCCTCTTACAACTATTGCTGGGATTTTTTCCTCTCTCTCCTTTTTCCACATTCATCAAGGTCATTGTGAGGTCATTCCCTTTGATTTTAATTTGATGTCAGTATATTCATTTTTATGTAAATTTCAGGAGAGGTGATTGTATCTTCATTTCTCCAACCATCTGGCACACTAGGAAATACAGCAGCATTCAACCCTAATGATATAAATAAGAAAAAAAAAATAGGGAATTTCAGAATAGACTTAAAAAAACACCAAAAAATGAAACAACCACCAAAGAGATGTGATTATGAACAGAACCTTGTAAATATTTTAATGAATATTTGTTGTGAGTTCCTGTAATTAAAGATTTCTGGAACTCTTACTTATTCAGTAAGAGATCCCTTTCATGCCACTAGTATGTTTTTCCTGTTGTTAAATTAACTAGTAGAAATATCTGCTCCCTTTTATTAAGCTAGGTGTATCATTACTCATGAATGCTCATGAATGAAAACCAAAACTCTAAAGTAAAAAGTGGTGATAAGTGACAAAATTTGCCACAATTAAATAAAAACCCCACAAACAGGTTTTATGTTATTTTACATATATTTTATTTAAAAGAAAGAATTGTAGTAGCCAAGAATTTACATTCGTTTCCAGCAAATAAAATAAATGAGGCCAAAAAAGAATTCAAAGTCAGGAATATATTTGTTTTTCAAGTTGATCTGTGATTTTTGTATTAACAAGTATTCAATAACTTTACATAAACTATTCCAACTCCCATAACCACATTACCTTTTACATTCCTTGCTATTTGAAAATTACAGTTCCATATTAAACACAATATTTAAATTAATATACAAGATGTCTCGTTTTCCTAAGTGAGCCAAAGTTAAATGATTTAGAACAGGAAGAACTGTGACACCACAGATGCACTTGCAAATCACAACTGGCTTCTATTTCCACCCAGGTAGATCAGCATCATTTCCAGGCTCTGGTGTTATTATTCTGACCTCTTATAATAGTGGCATACCATCTAATGCTAACAAATGCAATGCTAATGTAATTTTTTGTGGGCTAGGCTCACAGAATGCTTTTGAAAAAACAGTGCTGTGCAGAATATGAACACGCACACACAAAGCTGGGAAATGCCCTTTCTGAAGCCATTAGTGAAGCTATTGTTCTGTAATCAATTAGAGCTTCTCAGTTGCTATGGAACTTTGAAGTGTCTAGAGAAAAAAAAACATTTTCTTACCTGGAACTTATTCTGCTCCATTCAAGTGTTAGTCAAAATATTAAGATATTTGACTATAGAGAGAAAATCTGGTTTAACCCAAGACTAAATTTTCTTCAATAACAGCATTTACAGATTTTGGTTGGCAGAGAGTTAATTTTTTTCCACAAAAGATTTATGGGGTTGTGTTTTCGATTTGGCCTGAAAATGTTGTTGATAATACAGAGATATTTTTGTTATTGCTGTTTTAGATATTGACTTGTAGAGAATCAAAGCCTTTTCTGCTTCCCACCACACCCCAGCAGTGAGCAGGCTTGGTAAGCTGGGAGGGTTCCCAGCTGGGAGAGCTCTTCCCAGATGGCCACAGGGATATTCCGGAGCACATGGAGCCATGAGCAGCATATAGAGCTGGGGGGAGAAGAAGGAAGAATATCCAGAATATGGCATTTGTCTTCCCAAGCCACCATTGTGCTCAATGGAGCCCTGTTGTCCTGGAGATGGCTGAATACCTGCCTGCCCTGGGAAGTGGGGCATGAATTCTTTGTTTTGTTTTGCTAGCATGTATGTTGCTTTTCTTCTTCTTTTTTTTTTTTTTTTTTTTTTTTTTTTTTTTTTTTTGTTTTGTTTCTTTGTTTTTTTTTTTTTTTTTTTTTTTTTTTTTTTTTTTTTTTTTTTTTTTTTTTTTTTTCCTACTAAACTGTCTTTATTTTCATGCATTTCCTTTTACTCTTCAAATTCTTTTTCCCATCCCCCTCGGAGAGGATGAGTGAGTGGCTACATCTGACTTAGTTGCCAGCTGAGGTTAAACCACGACACAGTAACATGCTGAATTGTTACACAGCAATATTTTCCATTTCTCTTCTGGGAAGATGCCTTTGTCTCATATTGGCTTTCTTCCTAGAAAAATAATTTAAATTCATCTATAAAACCAAGGCTTTCAAAAAAACAATCCTTAAAATAAAATTTTAAATCTACCCAATTTTCCCATTAGAAATATATGAAAGGTCTAACAGGGTAAGTGGAAAATATAGGGCACAAGAAACAAGATATGGTAATTGAGACCATCTGTCCCACTAAATATAAAGCACATTTGCTTGTGGTTTACTGTCTCTCTGATCTTATTGCAGTTCCAAAACCTGACCATTCAAGTAGAGGGAAAAAAAAATCTGATGCATGACAGGAAAAAATTTAGATGCACTCATTTCAAGAGGAGTAGAACATGTTCTTAAATTTTTTGAAGCATGTGGAGAGGAAGAGCAGAGACAAGAGCAAGAATAGCTGATCCCTTTTGGCTGTCACTGATGTTTGACTATCCTGCCACCTTACAGAGCAGCAGCTGACCTGGCAGTAATTTGGGTGACAACCTAGCCTATCGACTGGAATTATTTTCTTGAAGCATTCATTACTGTCATTGTTGCTTTTATATCCATTTAGAGATAGTTAGGTCTTGCACAGGCAATCACAGCTGACCATTCTGATGCCATCAGAATGCCAGAGGATTGATATAGTAAAGGAACTAAATTCAAGAGCAATGTGGTGAATGTTTTCCTCTTCTCTAATATTTAATTTATTATAATTTCGGTGATTTGATCAATAACAACTGTATAAATCACACTATTGAAATCCTATGCACACATTATAAACTGTGTTTTTCACTAAAGATATGATAACATTCACAGTGCCACCATTTACAGAGTTTTTGCTTTTTAAGTGTAAATATAAGACAGAAGTCCACACTGGAGTTACTTGACTATTCCTGACGGGGTATGGATTTAATGCTGATGTTTGTTGTTTTGCTTAGATTCAGTTTGGTTGTTTCCTTCCTACTCTCTTCCTACTTTCAGGAAAAGAATGAAACAGAAAGGGCTACTCAAGTAGAATGAGTATGAATGCTCACAGTATATGTATTGTGCATTACTAAATATCATGTGTAGATACTAAATAATAGAATCACTCCAGTTTTAAAAGAACTCTAAGATCATCAGGTCCAACCATTAACCCAGCAGCAACGTGTTCATCACTAAACCCTGTCCCCAAAGTCACATCCACACTTCCAGGGATGGGGATCCCACCCCTTCTCTGAGCAGCCTGTTCCAATGCCTGGAATAACTCACCAATGCATACATACTATATATGTAATGCTTACTCACTCCTATACTATACCAGCCTATACTGTATGTATACTTACAGACTACATGTATATTGGACTATAGATATATGCTGTCATGGCACAATATATGCAGTATGCACCCATACATATAATTGTTACAGTATACATCTGCTATATCCCATTCCTCTAGTACTAGATGACTAAATTATAGTACAAAAGATTCTAAACTGTTTTTCTGAGGAAAAACATGATTTAGATGCAATATATGCGTGCTATCTACCCAATTATATTATCAAGGATAATATTTTTTCAAAAACTTAATAGGAATGTTCTGCAGCCTTGAGTTGCCAGTGAGTATGTTACAATTTTAAAAAATAATTTTCTTTGCTGAAAATGAACATGAGCTCTCAGCAGATCTATGAAAGCCAGTTTTAAGACTGCTGTGGTAAGAAGGAGCACTTTTATCCAGAAACATTTTGTGGTATAATAGTTCAGTGAACAACTCGACGTTCTGCCAGCCATTTGGGAAGTTCCTTTTGCAGAAGAATACAGAAGTAAAAGAAATATTAACCTAATGGAAACTGGGACTTCCAAAGCTAGCAAATTACAGTTATATTCTGTAATTCTCACTGGAACTATTTACTTGCACTGGGTTAATGAGGTCAAACACTAGAAACCTTGTGCTGTACAGAAATCAAAGCATGCTGATGGAAAAAAATCCAAACAACAAACAGTAACCAAAAGCTAGATCAGTCTTATGACTGAAAGTATGCTGAAGATCACACTGTGCTCTAAACTCAGGAAAAATAAGTTGCAATACTGACACTGATCCCAAACTGCTGCTAAGGAATCAGGGCCTACTGGCCTGGATACAAAGAGAATGAACCAAAAGTGCTGTTTTAGACTAAGTCTTCAAACCTTGTTGAACTACAGTTTTTTTTCTCTGAAAGAAACAATTATGTCTCTCATTTCAGACTTCTAATGAAAATGAAAAGAATGCGTAATAATTTGGGCTGCTCTAATGAATCTCTGCAAGGAACTCAACATAAAAATGTGTGGTGGTTGCCACATTAAAATTTATAATTAAAATTTTATAATAAAATTAGCTTCATAATGATACTAAGATATTCCTTTGCTCTGAACACATTAAAATATGCAACAGCATGGTAAAGAAGCAGCAGGAAAAAAACCTGAGATATTACAAAAATGGAGTATATGATTGACAGAGCACTTTAACATAATTTTATGTGATATGCTTTCTATGACAAGAACAAATATTGGTTACAAACCTAATTCTGGCATACACAATTTTGCAGGTTTTGCCAAAAATTATGTCAGAAGTTACATTTATTCAAAGCAGGACATGTAGACTGTGATTAATGTTTCTACCTTGGCAGGAGAGCCCAAAATTTATGATTTATTCTCTCTGCCACAGGTTAGGCAGACAGGAGGCTGATATACTAGATAGGGCTGCTATTGTAAATTTATTTGGCATTTCATTTTTCAGTCACACTGATGGTTATTTTCATACATCTTCAATCCATCATTTCCTGCTAAATCCAATTAGTTTGATTGGCAGATTTAGCTTCCCAGTGGGTCTTTGTCAATATTGTGTAGCAGTAAATAACTTGAGACACTTTTTTTCCAAACTTTCCTGTTATTTGTTTGTTCCTCACCCACATAACTATTGATTAGCTGGTTTTGTGCTGCTCCCACCCATCCACAGAGGATGAAGAACACGGTGATCAAAACCAACCACGCACTAACAAAACCTTCACCATCTTTTGAAGAGGCAGGAGGAAATCCTGGCAGGCTGGGGTGTCCTGGGGCTCAGCAGCCTCTGTTTGGGACCTGCTTTGAGACAGGGGTTCCCTGGGCAGGGGCCTGGTGCCAAGGAAAGCTGTGGGGCAGGGGGTACAGCAGGTGTTGAATTTCTTAAAGGCACTATTTTAAATTATTTTTCCTCATAAACTAATTAACGGATTTACATACAAATGATCGGAAAATTTATTCTGCACTCAGCATCACACATGCTGCCTTTTTCATACATAACAATGAAGCTAAATCCTTGATTCAGTCTTAATTAGAGAACTATAGTGAGTTCTTCAGTAGTGTTTTGTTTTCTGGATATATAGTGGGAAGAAAGAGGTATAATAATTAATGCTGAAGTACAGTGAAAGATGACCAATTTATAGAAAAGGTCAATTAAGTGAGTTGAAGGAAAGATTAAAGAGAAAGAGAAAGGAGCTTATATTTATTAAAAAAAAAAAAAGGGAAGCCAGGAGCTGGTCTAAGATGGATTTCACCAGAACAAAACATTTGTATTTACATGCTATGTAGTTCAATGGCCAGAGGGATCAGTCGATATTTTTCTCTCCTGAACTGGTAAAATGCTGTGTTCATAGATCAACTATTCAACAGAGACACACATTTAGGTTTTAGTAAGGCTTGCTAGCAGAACAGATTAGTATGTTACATTTCCTTAAAGACTGAACTCCAGATTTTCATTAAAACACAAGAAAAAAACTGTTAGAGATCCTGAAATATAAAGGCAAAGTACAATAGCAAATCTACAAGATGAAACTTTATTAGCCCTTGCACCTGCTACAAGCCTCTCATTTCTTCAGTGACAGTTTTGTATATATTGTAAGAACAACAACAACAATTTGTAAATTTTTGCAAGGAGGCTTTGCTATGTCCTATCTGAATAAAGGACACTGAAAATCTGACTTATTAGAGTGCTCTTTGGTATGAGTTCTACTACTCACACTCTCAGATAGATTAGAAAATTTTATTTGGAATTTTTCCTGGTGTTGTTTATGTATAATCCAAACACTAACACCAACACCACCACCTCCACCTCTTCCTATTACTGGGCATGTAAATACATTTTCTAAACTTGGGACAGTTTTATCCAGACACAGCAGCATCTATACACATTTCCAAATAACCAAGAGAATGCTTCTTATTAGTTACAAGGGAAGTTTATCAATAATTTGTGCAGAGAAATGTATTTAATACAGAGTTAATGACACCTAGAGTGCACTGAAGGTTGTACTAAAAAGAACTATTTTGTTTGAAACCTGGTCACTAATGAAATTCTTTAAGCAGCAGCTATTTGTCTGTCTGTAGTTAATCTTTTGATTGATAAAGGCAAAAAATACTGTTTATGAAAAAAACATTATAGTGATGCAAAATGAGAAAGCAATGTCATTATAGAGGAGGGCTAGAAAATGAAATTAAATTATCTGGAGTATTTGGCATACTGGAATAATAGTATAAAATCAAGGTTGGACTGGATTATTAATGAACTGACATTCTTTTTTAGTTTTCTTGTTGGTCATTGTAGGAGAAGGGAATACAGATGACTTCATCCCTGATAATTAACAGCTGCATTAATTACCCAATACACCCTCACCCCTGACGAGTCACAGCTATATCCAATAAAGATAAGTGTGATAAAAAGGAGTGGGTTAGCTGGTGAGGGGGATTATGGATGAGGAGGAACTTTGAGGAAGGAGAGAATCCTGAAGAAGAAGGATCCTGGGGAGAGAGAATCACTGCTGAGAGGACAGTCTGGGTCTGTGATTAGAGCCTAATGTTGGAACCTGCAGTCACAGTCTAGCTGGGTAAAAGCTGCAGTCACAGCCTGCACACTGCTCCCTGCAGTCCCTGCACACTGCTCCCTGCAGTCCCAGCCTGCACACTGATCCCTGCAGTCACAGCCTGCACACTGCTCCCTGCAGTCACTGCACACTGCTCCCTGCAGTCACTGCACACTGCTCCCTGCAGTCACTGCACACTGATCCCTGCAGTCACTGCACACTGCTCCCTGCAGCCACAGCCTGCACACTGCTCCCTGCAGTCACAGCCTGCACACTGATCCCTGCAGTCACAACCTGCACACTGCTCCCTGCAGTCACAGCCTGCACACTGCTCCCTGCAGTCAGAGTTCAGCAGGGAATAACCAGCAGTCAGAGGCTGCAAGGGAAACCTACAGCAGGAGCTTGCTGCAGCCAGAGTCAGTGAATGGTTGGAGTCAGGCTGGCTGAGCTGTAAAGAGGAATAAACCAGGACCCTTTTCATGCTGTGATAAACAAGAAGTCTGTGTCTTGGCTCATTTCTACACACTAACAAGGATGCTCCTGTAACAGGTTATGACTTAACTGGAAGATACAACTGATGAATTAGCACAGCATGCCTATTGAGAGCTGTCATGCTGCCATTTAGAAGAACAAATATAGTCCTAGGTACTTTTCAAAGACATATGGCAAAGCTGGTGCTAGCATTTAATGTACTTTCTTTGGCATACTAAACTCAGAAATGGTCTCCTGTGTCAAATCAAATTCAGGGAGACAGATCCAAAGAGGAGATGTTGGCATCATGTCTAGACTGGGCAACCTGACAGCAATTCCTAAGCCTTTTGCTTGAGGACAGGAGGTCACCTTGCATATCCTTCAAAAAAGCCTGGGGTTGAGGTTAACTTTTGTAGCTTGTGAAGTCTGAGAAGCAGAACATCTTGTTTCAAAGCTGGGGCTGCAGAAAACTTGCTCACTCAGCTTCTGCTGGGCTTGGAACTCAGGCAGAACAGGTTCATGTCTGATTCTGAGCTGGACCTGCTCATCTGCTATAAGTCCCCAAATTTACAAGGTTAGCTTCAATCCTCATGATAGGAGTGTACAAGCTTTTGGGATAGATTAATGACAAGTACTCTTGTTAGCAGATGACTGTTCTTTTGTGCATGTAAATATGGATATTCACACTGAGAGCAGCCATATGCATAATTTATTTCTGTGCTTCTGTGATGGATCACATTTTAATCTCTGGTGTCTCTTTAGATCAGGAGTGAATGTGTTTTCTAAGCTTATACAGAATCATTTTGTGTGTCCCTTTTTAATTCAAACCCTCCCCTACCCCAAATCTCATCTACCCTTCTTCCTATATTTAAAGGCACAAGGCTGTACAGATGACAAATGGAAGTTTTAAAACTGGACAGAAGAATTAAGTCTTTTCATCAATACTGCTAATTTATATTACTTTTGTATACGTATGAATCTGGGTATTTGCTTACATGACCTGTACCTCAGTAAGAATACTTGTATGTATGGGCAAATGAGCATGTCTTCACAATGCACATTTCAGGTGCAAAGAACAATAAATGATTCTTTTACTCCGTCCCCTCAATATTTTTCTAATTGTGTTTTTTTCTGTGTATATTTACTGCTCTCAGCAGTTCTAATTTATTCCAGAAAATTAAAAAAAAAATTCTGAATTGAAGAGTCTAGAGCAAGAAAAACACATCTTGAGTTGAGCAGACAGGTTTTGTTTCTCTGTCTTTTTTTTTCCTTTGCTGTCTTATGGTTGCTTAGATGCTCAAATCAAAAATTTGTCAGTTTTCCTATTGAAGTCTGATACACAGCCTGAAAATTGCATTAAAGCCTCGATGACTTATTGAAGTGGGTCTGGGGGAGGAGCACAAAAGTGATCTGAGGGCTGGGATACCTCTCCTGTGGAGACAGCCTAGAGAGCTGGGGTTGCTCAGCCTGGAGAAGAGAAGGCTCTGGTGGGAATTTAGAGTCCTTCCCAGTACCTAGAGAGGGCTACAAGAGAGACATTTACTAGGAAGGTGGTGATAGGACAAGGGGGAATAACTTTAAACCAGAAAGGAATAGTTAAAATTGAATATGAGGAAAAACATCACAAAATTGAATGTGAGGATGGTAAAACACTGGAACTGATTGCCCAAAGAAGTGGTGGGTGCCCCATGCTTGGAGGGATTCAGGAGAGCTTGGTTGGGGTTTTGAGCAACCTGATTTAGTGAAAGCTGTCCCTGACCATGGCAGAGGGGTTGGAACCAGAGGGGTCTTTCAAGCTCCTTCCAACCCAAACCATTCTCTGGTTCTGTGGTTCTGTACTATTCCAGGAATGAATCAGACCTTTTCAAACAGTTTTGTAAGAGAATAAGCAGAAAATATTATCTTTTACTCCACTGACACCATGCCATGCCAAAAGGTTTGTGTTCCCAGTGGACTCCCTGAAGCAAAGAAAGCCTCACAGAACTTGTGGAGTTCTTCCAGAGAGTGCTCCAGCCGTGTTTTTGAAAAAAGTGCCAGTGGATGGAAGCTCAGTCCCCAGCAGTTGGATCAGGAGTGCAGCAGACTGTGCAGCATGCAGGTAAAACCAGTCTGTATTTAACAGTCTTTGCTGTGACATCTGCCAGTGCAGCCAAGGAAAATGGTGACAAAGAAGCAACCATTTTCAAATGGAATATCCAAAGGCATCATTTGTAATCCCTGAAGTCTAATTTTAGTTTGGGGATTGGTGTTCATTTTCCTTTTAGTGAGGGGCAATAAGAAATGAGTGGGGCCTTTTGGAAAGGTGAGTTCCATTAGGTAGAGTGATGCTTTGATAATGCAAAAAAGAAAATATTATAAGTTAATAATGTTATAGGAAATCTCATAGTAGCTTCATAACAGTTAAAGATTAAGAACTCACTCTGACTTTTGTGATCTTAAGCCTCATTTATGACTGGCAGGCATAATTATTACTTTTTTTCTCGAAAGAATAATTTCCACTTCAATTTTTTGTTGCTAGATGTGTGGTTAGAGAGAAATTATTATTATTATTTCTTAAAATGGAGACAATTCAGACAGTGCTGTTGATCTGCAGAACTTTAATCTAAGTGTTAATTAACTTTTCAATCCTTCTTATTCCCAGTCATTAATGATGTAGCTCTCCTAGAAAGATGTACCTAACAAAATCAAATGTGAATTTTATGGAAGATTAATGAGATGTATTGCAAAGGAGCAATTTGAAAGGGAAAGTGGAAGATATCCATTGACAAATTAGAATTTCTACAGGAACTTATTTGTGTCCATCACATCTATGGGCTTATCAAAGAACAAGTGGGCTCCAAGTCTCTTTTAGACATTTTTTGAGGTACTATTCCCTCTTAATATCTTTATTAGTTGTGATGTTTGCTCAGCGTGGTCACATCAGACTACCACATTCAGATGACTTTTTCTCACAAAACTAAATCTAGTATTCTTTGTCTTCCATCAGAAAAGGAAATTTCTTTACTTCATCTCGTGTGCCAGAAGAGCCAGCCTGATTTAGTTTCTATAATATAAAAAAGGAGTGTAACTTTGAATGGAAACCTGAGAAACAGAAAAGTTTGGGAATATTAGAGAAACAATGTTCAGACAAAAGGCTTTTTAAAATAAACAATGAACTTATGACTTATATTAGCACACAGAAAAACTGACTTAAACAATTACATAAGAAGAAAAGAGAAAGACACTTCCACAAACCTTACTTTGAAACTGAAATCTAAATTGCACAACCACTGTAAGAGAAGTATTTTCCAAATTGATGGCAGTGTACAAAGTTAATATTCCCTGTGGCCCAAAAACCTATTCACAAGAAACTGAAGATGTCCCTTTTCAATCATCAAAGAACATCTACAAAACATAAAGATCACTGGGATATTTCAAAGAGAAGTAAATGTAAAAGAGTCTTTAGAGAGGGACATGAGTTCTAAGGAAAAGCAGGCCCACACTGTGTAGAAGTCAAAGTATTTATGGAAGTTTTCTAGAAAAAAAATGGTTTCATTTTCTCCAAAGAAACAGATTTAGGGGTAAATAAAATTTTTCTCAGCCCCCAACTGTTAACATAGATAATGCTACATTAATGCACATAACTCTACATGGAAGTCAGTGCAAATTACCTGAATTTTTTAATGTTTTGAGGTTGTGGGTAATCCTTTTAAAAGAAACTCTGAATGACTGACTGTAAAAAAGACAATTGTACTATTTATTTATATAACCTAAATGCTGTAAAATGTTACATTTTTGGGTTGTTTTTTGTGGGGGAGAGGATGAATGAAGAAGAAATGTGCATTAGCAGTCTGGGTTTTTTGCATTTATAGAAGGTGAACTGGAAAGGCCCAGAAATATCCAGAAAAAAAGAGGGTATCATTGGGAAAATTCCAGAAGCTATGTGAAAGAGAATTCCCTTTGTGAGTAAGCCATCTGGCAGGTCGTGCTGAGTTATGCCAAAAAGCTGAAGCAATCAGAGCACAGCAGGGGGAAACCTTATAAGCATGGGAGTGAAATCCAGCTTGATGTTCATAGCAGTTGACTAATACAATGTACTGAGAGAGCTGGATTCCTGCACTGCTCTGGAGATGGGCTGTGCAGGTCAGGGAATGGAAAGGCACCTGTGGGCTCTGGTTCTTTTAGAAAACTACTCTAAGAATGGCTCAAATCTAAGATTACCCATTGTCTTTTCAAAGAATAATCAGTTTCTCAGAAATCAGGCCACCTAGGTTGCTGTTACCATGGGTTGGGCATGGTACCTGAGCTGTCCTTTGATGGTGGTAAGATCTGGAGGATCCATGTGAAGGGGTAAAATGTGAAATAGGATTGCATTGCCCAAGTAAGGCAAGGCAGTGTATGTGTACATTCTGGCTATTTTTACCTTTGGTACATGAAAAATGAGAGCAATCTTGATTTGAGGAAAATGTACATTTGTATTTTCTAATACATCTTGGGAATACATTCCTTGGGAAATACAAGATGTATTTTCTACACCTTTTATTTCCCAAGGAAAGACATTTATACAATCTCTCTTTTAGCTTTGTAGCTGCATGGAGCAGCCAGTTCCTACCAGATGAGTCTCTGCTGTATTAAGATCTAGAAGCTTTGTGAGAATATGTGCCCAGGTAGAGGAGAGAGCACATTAGTGTCAATAGTGACAAATGAAAAAGCAGCAGTATGGGCTACAAAGCAGGTTTTAAACACAGAATGCCTTGGGAAGCGTGGTAGACAAAAATGTGATGCTCATGTGTGAAAGTGACACACAAAACAACAACAGGGAGGCAGGAGATCTGCAGTGAAAAGCTGCTCCCCAAAGAGGGGACTAGCCTGTTTATTTCTTCCATTTTTATACATTTGTGGGTCTGGTTGTGGATTGGCTTTTGGAGTTACTTCCCCTCCACCCCACTGGCCAGACCAGCTGTCAACCAACATGATTTTCAGGCTAGAAATATGTAAAGAAAGGACAGTGAACAAAAACAAGAAAGGTTGTTTATGTTCCAAAATGTGAGAAAGTGAAAAACTGACCCTTACAGAAACTAAAGAACTGACTCCATCTTATGGACAAGTAGAAGACTTTAAAAAAACTCAGAAAAACCAGGGCAACACTCATGGAACTTCTCTTTCCACTGAAGGAACTGCTCAAAAGACTCAAAAATAGGGCTTGCAAGTAGGAGAAATCAGAAGGAATTCCGAGTCTTCTGTATTCAAAAATAAGAGGAGAGTAAAAATAGTTAACATTTTGATAGTCTGCCCCTGCTCATGCCTGCATGATTACAGTAAATACTGGAGAGTAAGTGAAATGTGTAGCTCATGGCTCAGTCTAATAGTTAGGCTAGATTACAGCATGAAAGAAAAGTATTCATGCCCCAATGATAACATTGGAAGATGCCAGGAATATCTGCAGTAATTAAACCCCTGAAACTTATTTGAAAATCAAACATGAGTCTTTTGAAATTACATGATTGGGAAGGGCAGTTCCACTACACTGACCATATCAGCAGAGATGCTGGAACTTACTGCCTTCTGCTCTGCTTGGAACTATACTTAGCCTTGAGTGTGCGAGTCTTTGATCTGGAATTTCTTATTTTCCTGCCAATTTTCACAACATGTTTTGAAATCTGAATGGTTTTCTGGCCCTCAGAAGAAAGTAGAGAAAGGACCGGAAAACAGACAACAACCTCACCAGAAAAAAAAAAAAAA
>VXBR01000871.1:583544-647559 GCA_013400215.1 Cisticola juncidis
AAAAAAAAAAAAGTGAAACTGCATGATCAGTTTCCAAACTTAACAGCAAGTAGGATTTAGGATATTCATGTATTCATGTATCATGGTGAATTAAATGAAAGTTCCAGTGACAAAAATTTGCTAAATAGAAGAAAAGTGAGTTTTATAAGAAGACATCTCTGGATTACTTGCATACTGTAAATACACAGTGTGTATGAATCCGGTGAGACAATGAAACAAACTTAAAAATGGTCTAGGAATTCAGTAAATTAATTGAATGTTAAAATCCATTTTAACTGTTTTTAGACATGTAAGCGAGCTTTTATGTAACTAAAGTTAAGGTTCTTCATCCATACAATTTCTGAATTATGGTTTTGTTTGGTCTAGAGATGGAAACTTTAAAAGAGAGATCACAGGTCAAGTAGAAATATGAAATAGGAGCTATAAAGCATTAGTCATAAGAAGGATCAGCCATCTCTCTTTCTTTAATTTTTTTGTCTGTCTTTATACACTTTATATATAGCACATTTATATATACTATATATATATCTCAGTCTTCCCTGCTGCCCAGATTGAAGGGCTGGAAGGTCCTATTTACTGTTAATGTGTTTCTGTGATGCACAGACCAGTGCTACTGACCACAGGATTTATCTACTAACAGAGACCAGAAGCCTGACACACAGGAAATAAACCATAGCTTTTACTTGAAAAATTGATTTTGTCTTAGTCCCTGAAACAACCTAGGGCCTATTCTGTCTGTGTTTACTCTGTAAAGATCTGGAGACCCTAATTCCTCAGATACTGTCACCTCATTATAGCTTCATTGTCCCTCAGTAGATAACATTTTAGCAGTCTCAGATATTGGATTTCACAGGGCTTTTTACTTCTAAAACCACCTGTTCTGCAGTTGCTGGTTTGAACTCTTTCTACACAGTTTACCAACGAGGTCTTTGGCACCCCACTGTACTGTTTAAATAAGTTTAGCTATTCCAGGTTTTGCTAATTAAGGGACCCATGACCACATATTCACCAGTTTCAGGACATCTTGAAAGCTGGTCACAAAACTGATTGCAGAAAATGGTAGAGACATGGCTGTAGAAATAATTTGTATTTGCTTACATGCACCATGTTTACATGATGGGTGTTTCAACAGTGTTGTTAAGTTCTGTTTTGGTTGGTGGGGTTTTCTTCACTTGGAAGTTTCTAGGATGACAAATGGGAAGAGTTACTCATATAATATAGTCCAACCTGATCTCCAGTGATGATGGTCTTCTGGAAAATGTCTAAACCAAAAGAGTCTACTGTACTTTTAAATGCAACCAGGCTATTTCACTAAGTGTTCTAATGTTTAAGCCTATTATTATTACTACTACTATTAATTATTATCAGCAATAATTTCCATTCCATTTTGCACTATCTTTTAGGAGTCCCCATTCAGAGTCTCCCCAGTTTGTGAGCCCTGTACAAACACAAAATGAAAACACAGAACAAGTCTCCTTGGGTTTACAGCTGGAGACAGAAATGAGGTAAACCAGGAGGACGTATAAGCAGTTTCCATTCCAGTGATTTCATGTACTGGTGACTTTAATATGACTAATTCAGGAAGATACTCCAAGAAAATACATATGCTTTCTTTTCCTCTCTCCTGTTATTGGCTTGGTTTTTCTGGCAGTCTTTTATATATATATATATATATATATATATATGTAGTTTTTAGTCCATTGTCCTGTGCTACATACCCTCAGCAGTTTTTATTTAAAAAAAAATTCCAATGTGCAGAATATTTCTGCATAAATCTTTCAGGTCTTCTGTACAATTGCTTGATTTTTCTAAGACAGAGCTTGCATAAGTCATATGTACAGAAAAGTGCATATATTCAGTGAGTTTTGTGATCAAGTTTCTCCAGTTTGAATTGTAATCCACTTGGTAGGAGCAAAAGAAAACCTGTGACGTCTAGAATAGGTTCTTTTTCCTGGTGTAACTTATAAAAAAAAGCCCAAATCAATATGGGACTGACATGTGAACAGCACTCTAAGTGAAAACCTTTAATCCCTATTCTTTATAATTTGATTCAGATGCCTGTTGATTTCTGTGCAGTTAATGGCAAAGGAGTATGTTTTATTCACATTAGGTAAAGTAATAATGTCTTTGTAATTGCAATTCAACTCAGTATTTAAAAAAGGCAACTCATCAATTTCATTAGTAATTCTGCTTCTCACCCACACCCATTAGATAATGAATTTACCAACCAATAAACTCTTTTTGTAAATGCTCTTTCATCCCGTCTCCCTTAGCTCATTCTTACATTTGCTCATTTTCCTTGCTAGCATTTCTGCTCTTATTTTCATTGCCATTGACAGCACTGAAAATGTGCTACTTGAGGATGCTACTATTCAGGTTCATTTCCACAATCATTATCAACCCAGTTTCTCTCTCTCTCTCTCCTTTTTTTTTTATCCTCCAAGTGCTCCTTCTATTTGTTTCCTGGTCTCCATTCAGTAGCCTGGGTTTAAAAAATGGAAAAAGAGCCCAGCTAATGTTAAATAATAAATTGGAACTTAACCCACTGGAGTGTGCACAGAGTACCACCTCCCCAGGGTCACTCAAGGGAACTCCACGTCCCCTCCCTGTGGCTCAGACCCAAGCAGACACCACTGTGCTGAAAGCCAGCAAAAGCCTCTCAGAAACAAAGACTGCATTAGGATAATATTGTCTTTGACACTTACCTGTCCATCAGACAAAGGCAGCCTCAAGGCACACAGCTGCTCATGTGGATGCACATGCAATTCCAGGGATTTCCTTCTCTCAGCTCACGTCTTCCTGCAGCTTTGCCTTGTGTCAGCCATGCCTGGCATGGACAGATCATGGGTAACCAAATTCAGCCAGCACAGGGCTGGGGTTTCAGTACTTCCCTGCTCCTCAGTAGCCAGTTGTGCCATTAGAACATTATGCTATGTATGGAAATAGCATAATGTTAGATGAGTGGCAAATTTACTGCTTCTGATACTTGCTGGGTTACTGTAGGTGATTTAGAGGATTCTCTGTGTGTTATTAGGAAGCAGCACTGCAGCTGGTCTCCACACCAAGAAAAAGCAACAGCATATTCTATCTCTTCCACACATCCACCTTCAGTTCACAGAAGTGAAAATAGAATGGACCTATCAGCAATGATGAGTTTGCTAAGAGAAGCAGTTACCAGAAAAGTCTGTCTATGTATGCACTATCTTCTATGCAGTAAAAGCAGGAATTGTAAAAATAAGCAAAATAATATTCATAATTTTTTAGAAATAATTCTTCTACTCTCAGTTTCTTATTTACAAACTTTTCAGAGGGGAAGGGAAGGATAACTAGGGAGAAAGAAGAAAGAAAGGAAGAAAGAAAACAGATGAGATACTAAAAAGCATCAAGATTTCAATGCATGTGGTTAGGCAGCCAACCAACCAATACCATATCTTCTGGCAGATAACAAAATTCTTTTTCCACAGCATCAAGAGAGAAAATTAAGCCACTTCCAAAGGCTCCAGTCATCTGGAGCACACAAGCTAGTTTACCTGTAGTCACTGTTGTCATAATTTCTTTTAGTTCATTGATGTACACATGAATAAGAACCATAATACTCATAAAATTTACTATTAAATTTATTTGGATTGAGTGTGCTTAAGTGAAATAACATATATGTTAGTCATTGTACTTTTAGGAAACATAGGGTATAATCCTGTCTTTCTAAACACTGTCAGCAGAGCCAAACAAATTCTCTGAGTAGCTCAAAGAGATTCAGCACACTTAAGTTAGAAATTCTTTTCTTGCCCCTGAACTCTGTTGAACTTGTTTTGGATCTTTTTCTCACCCTTTTCTATTCAATAATTTGCCTCCTTCATCTTTCCATAATATTACCCCAGTCCTGTGAAAAAGTGCAGGACAAAAAACTGAAGGCACCTTCAAAATTTTGCAGGAGCAAAGTTGAAAGTCATTTGCAGATTTTGCTCTGGGCCTCAGGGACAGAGCTGATGATTGCCAAAGACTCTCATAAAATCCAAAATCTACTTTGAGAGCAAGGGAGTGGTTCTGCCACACCAAAAGACAGGACACAAGTAATTGCATGGTGCAGCTGTTCTGTCCTTTCATCCTTCCTGTGGGGAAGGAGGGAGAAAAAGTGAAAGTGAATAAATAATAATAAAAAACCCCATAGTACAGAGGAACCAGCTTCCTTTTTTTGTTGTTATTTTTATTCCCCTCCAAAGATGTTATTTTACCATAGGAGACATGTGGAAAGACTAGTCCAAACTACTGTGTCCTTTTCTCTCTCTGTTCCCCTTTCTCTACCAGTCTTCCTTCCCCAGCTCCAGCCTTGTGAGTGCTGTGTTTGGCATCAGGAGCAAAGTTCAATTCCCTGGGGCAAGAGGAAAAGGTCAGCAGTACATGCTACCCTTGCCAGCCTGTGTGCTAGCACTAGGAAACACAAGGAATCTCTCTTCCAAGGAAGAGCAACCAAAGGACACGGGGCAATCATTTTTGGGAGTTTGTAAGAGCAGTTTCCTATTCTAGGACTACCCTCTGCCCTACACTGCACTTGGTCTATAAACACCCACATGAACTGACCGAGGGTGACTGAGGAAGACAGGAGGACACATTTCAGGGTAGTATTCAGGCTGTGTCTTTGAGGTGGTTTTGGTAGTGACAGAGTTAATTTTCTTCAGAGAAGATTTTACATGGTTGCTTTGGATTGTGCCAAAGACAGTGTTGATATTACAGGGATGTTTTATTTACTGTTGAGATGTCCTAGCACAGGGTCCAGGCCTTTACTGAGCTGGGGGAAGAAGGAGGAAGGGGGAAGCATTTGAAGTGATCAAGTTTGTCTTCCCAAGTCAATGCTACACCTCATGGAGTCAGTCTGTCCTGGGCATGGCTGAGCCCTGCCTGCCCATGGCAAGGGGGAATGAATTTCCTGCTTTTCTTTGCTTGCATGTGCAGCTTTTTCTGTGAGTCTCCCATGAGTCTCCTCACTTTTACACTTATTCTCTCCCCCTTCCAGCCAGGGCAGAGTGGCTGGAAAGCAAGTGGCTGTGTGGGACTTGGTTATGAGCTGGTTTAAACATTTTTGGTGCCCAACACAGGGCCCGAAGGGTTTGAGATAACAACAGATTTGATTTGAATGCATTCCTGTCTGAAAAACTGTTCTTGCTGTTTAGCAATTAATTGTGACAGCTTGATCCAAAGCTGCCAGGGGTGAAGGAAATGGAAATACCTTTAAACTGTATGCAAATTTGAGTTGCATGTTTCAGGAAGTACTATAGCAAAAACCCTTGTTGCTAGACAGGCTCCCAGCAAGAGAAATACATGGTGATGAACACTTTTATGACAGGTTTAATGGGACACTAGGCAAAGAAGTAGGACCCAGAATGTGAAAGCTTCTGACTCTGAATATGGAATTCAGTCTATCCTTCACAGAGAAACTCGCTGGCTGAAAATCTCTAGACATGCTATGTAATGGATTTCCCACCCTTCAGCATCAAATACCCTGCCCTGGGTGCAAGAATTTAGTGATTTCTTTTTCCTTTATTTCTTATACTAATGTTTACTAGTTATTTGAGAATGAAAAGCAGGAAATCCATTTTGTCCCTAGTTATTCTGCTTGCAGTTTCTACTGGCAGCTTCATTCTGCTGCCTGGGAATGGGCTTTAAGTGGGGCATGACAAGGAAAGGTTGGAAATGAGAGTGGGAATTAAAGGCATAGAATTGACAAAAATGTCCTCTAAAACATCTGCTTTAGTGACAGCAGCATTCAAAAAACTCCGAGAAAGGTGGCATACAGTATCACTGAATTTATATCTGAAAATATTAAAATCTTACAGCAGTTCCAGCCTCATACTCTGTATACTCACTGCTTATTCCAAGTTTCATCTCAGGACTCATTACAGGACTCTGCAGACCATGTGGTTTGAAAGACACTGTCTGGTAGATAAGAGGTTTAGTCCTTCTTCCTGAGCTACAGGAACATTTGCTTCAAAACAACTTAGTGTGAAAAGGGGGTATGAAACAACTCTTTCACTTGATTGCTTACTGATTTCACCAGATTATTACACACACACACCCCACCTAAGCAATGTCTTTTCCATCATGACTAACTCTTCAAGGACCTGTGAAGATGTACAATTATTTTATCTATGTCTGGTTTACAGTGCATTTCTAGCCTGGAAATAATTTCCTGTATCCAAACGTGTGATACTTGATAAGGATTGCTATCCAAAGAGCATTCAGACATACTGTACTTTGGCATTTAGCCTTCCAGGCAGTGACAAAAAGCAGGTGGATTGGACTATTACCCAGGGCCCAAATTCATTATCTGTCAGGTCTTAGGAGGATTGCATGTTGTGCACCAAATTTTGCTTAAGATTCAAGATTTTTGGGATTTTTCCAGATCTATGAACCATACAGTAATATTTCCTCTTGATTAGGGTTTTCACTTCCAGAAATAAACTAGAATTTTTGTGAGAGTTTTCATAAATCTATGTTCATTTTTATGTAATGCACTTAGAAGTGAATTAGTTCTTATCCAAGCTATGTCACAGTAGAGATTATTGATAAAATGAGAAGCAACACAAATAGCCTAAGTACTCACATCTCTACTGCATTTTGCTGGAATACATCTATGGATGCAATCTGAGATAGTTTATTAATCAATGGAAGCACACACTGCAGAAAGGAATGACAGTGCTGTATGCAGTCATGCTTGGCTTTTGATATGGTGGGGTTTTAGTAACATTAGTTTAACTAGAATGGTAACATTAAATCATCATAAACAGTACTTACAACACTATTTTTCATATTGCTTAGTAATTTACAAAATAAGGAAGAAAAAACATTCACAATAGAAATCTCTTTTTTTGTTTGCTAAAGATAGGAAAGGATTTAAATGCACATTGGGAGGTATCAGATTATAAGATTCTAGTTAACATGATATATCCCTCTTGGCACCATTACCAGTCTCTGATGGCTGTGACTGAAAGCATAAAAAAGGTGTGTGAGAGTCTGTATGATGAGGAAATTGCACTTATAAAGGTGATGCCTGGAGCAAGGTACTCATTCAAAGCCCCAGTCTCAGTTACCATCTTCTACAGGACAAAACACCTTTAACACTACCTGATTCCCTGAAGTCCACAGTGTCATTCACATTAATTATGGTGTTTGCAACATGATATATCAATCTGTGTTACCACCCATCTCAGCAAGACTTACTGAACAAGACTTTTCTGGTGAAGAAAGGTCATTGCTTTTCTTCATTTCAGGGTTTGTAATCTCCTGCATTTTATAATGCCAAAATAATTGCTCCCACTAGGATATTGCCCAGCTGTGCTCAATTTATAATTTGTAATATTTTCCTTTCTGTAAGTCAACTAGTGGTACATTTTTATGGCATTCTCCCAAGTGGATAATGATCCAAAGCAATGTATTTATTTAGAGGATTGGATAATTTAGAGGATTGAATCAAAATTCAGCCGCGTTTTGTACAGAAAACGCATTCTGTTTTCTTAGTGTTCTTAAAGATACATTTCTCTTATTTCTGCTAGTCATAATGCTTACAGTCTCTCTGATTTTCTGTCCCATTGTTCATTTACCAGGGAGGAAGAATGTTTCTTTTCAGTATGTGCTAAGAATTTTGAATATGAAAACGTCAGGATGCTAACTCCAATTGTCTCTAGGTCACGGGGGCAAAGGTGAGGAGGTGAATTTGAAGCAGTTTTTTAGTTTAAGAGAACATGACTATAGTACACATCATGGGAAGGGCACAGGAAAGACTGAGGTTTCTCTGGTCTCAGCTGTTGACTATTTCCATTTTCTATTTTTAATTTACTCAGTCCCAGTTTTGACAAATGAATGTGGCTTCACTTGAAGGAGCTGGAGAACCATAGCACAGCTGTTAAATAACAAAGAATTCATAAATTTGACTCTATTCACATAATGGATTGAGGCTAGAGATGTCAGTACAAAAAAGCTTCATATGAGTGCTTATGCAAACTTATGCTTATGCTCACTAAAAATGCAAGAATTAATCTTAAAAATTAGTAACTGGGGGAGATGAGTAAGTGGCTGAATTCTGTGATGGGGTTGGCTTAGGAGGAAACTGTCCTGTGGAGGGGTTTTATTTGCCAAGGTGGCACTCCACAGCAAACAGACTAATGTCATTTCTCTGCCAATGGGCTTTCATTTACTACAAACGAGTTCACTCTCTGCAGGATGAGACACATACATTTAAATCTTAGAAAGCTTTCTACTCACGCCATGTCCCTGAATTCCCCATCGCATCTCAAAGCCAGGAAACAGCATAATGTTTGTAAAGAGATCCAGGCTGTCTTGGCTCTCCAGCTCGTGTTTACCAGTAATTCAGTCTTTCAGCTTGATTTGGATCCCTCTTCTGCTCTAGCATGTTAAGTCAAACACATGAAAATCATAAACCTTAGTCTCACAGGTGGCATTAGCAGGCATTATGCCCCAGATCAGTACCCCAGGGATGAGGGGTTCTCCAGCTCTAGCTGTAGTACTAAAAAACACTTTTAAGAGAGCACATCAAAAGACACACTATTTTTAAACTAGACCAAGCTGCACTAGAAAAAAACCCACAACTTTATATTTAAAATAGACAAATAATATCATCATCAATAACCATATTCTTTCATGACTTGAAATATGCAGTTCAACTTTCTTTTTCAAAACCACATGAAAGCTAAAATGCCACTGCCTCATAAATGTCAGAAAGTGTTAGGAAAGGGCATAATGTTGTTTTTTTTTTAATAAAAGCTAGGATGCTTCCAATAGCATATATGGATAATTTAAAGAAAGAGATTTCAAAAGTTTAGCAATATTATGCAGACCTATCTAATGAATATTCAATGACTACAGCACTAATTGGCATAAAGCGAGTAACTCAGCCTTGCCAAATCTCTACAACTCCTCTGTTCTATCTGGTTAACCCCAGCTGGTATTTGTAGTATTTGGTTAAGCTAACTTGGTGATTTTTAGCAATAGATATGGGAGTGGTAGAAACACAAATCCACTTGTGGTCTTACAAGGAGAACAGTCCTTTGATACTTCCACCAAAAGATTATTGAGGTATCTAAACTCTGATGCCCTACATGTGCAGAAAATCTGAGGTTTACATTGATCAAGGGAAGCTGTCTCTAAATGAAACAGTTATGGTAGAGTTTAAGTTACAGTTCCATGAAAGCAGTGAGTTCATTGCCACAGATAACAAGTAAGGATAGCTTTTATTCAAAGAGTTTTGAGTGGGTTTATGCTTTCCCTTCTCATGTATATACATTATTGAATAAGAAATTGAGATAGATTGAAAATTGTCAAACCCATACAAGGGTTCTAGGGACACTCATAACCCCACAATTATTTTGTAGCTGGGTCTCATTTATCACTTTCAGTTGTGCAAGCCTGAGCCCTAACCACCCATGGTAGATAATGCTGTGATGCATCAAAATTCATTAACGTTTCTATCTTTGCTAAATAAATATACCACATTTTCTGTCTTCAAACCTTTTTTAGGTTGGTATTTATCATCCATCATCTGCATCTACTGAATTTTGTCAGATTGCAAAAATCCCCAGGAGGGATTTTTAATCCATCTTATTAGCTTTGCATTTTGTGAAGTTTTCTGTCTAGCAGACCTCAGAGGAGTGCCAAAGCAATAAAGTAGTTAGGACTACTTACAGTCTGATAGCAGAAAGGTAAAGATGGTGAGAGATTAATCTATCTCAATAACACCCTGGTAGTGATACACTTCTGGGAACAGATAGACAGGCTAAGGGAAACTGGCAGTGATGGAAAGACTCCACCCTGTTAGTTTGGATGATGAGGTTATTCAGCATGGCATCCCTAGGAGGGGGAGCAGGCACATCCCGTCCCTGTCACAGCAGCTGCCACCTGTGCCTGTATTTGAGCACTCAGGACGCTGTGATTGACCACCAGCCCTAATGGGGAGTGGCAGAACAGCAGCACCAATTACCCTCTGCCAGCTCAGCTCACTGACTCTGTGTTCACTGAGTGGCTCCACCAAGTTCAGTGAGGGAAGGTGTGCAGTCAGTGTCCACTCACAGCTGTAGGAAGGAATTTAGTTCTTGCAGGCACAATGGGAGCTTCAAAATTTTTTAGGAAGTCCTCCCCCTGTGTTACGAAGTGCAGAAAAGACCTTCTTGCTTTCTAAGCCCCTCAAAGCAGTTGGATCCAGCCTCAGCTTCAGATTTTTGTCCATTGTTAAGACTCCAAGGATTAAAAATTGAGGCACTATACAACTCTGTCCCTAGATTACAGATGACGAACCAGCTATATTTATGCAAATTTAAATTATTTATTATGATAATATTTATACAAACAGATCTTCATCAAACACTCTATTACACAGTATATAAGGTATAACCACTTAATCACATAAGGTCGTGCATTATGGACCAATATTGAGGCAATTATATTAAGACAAGTATATCAAAGCTAGGAAAAATATTAAGTAGAGATTGATGTTACTTACAGATACCAATGACACTGGGCAAGTCTCTTTTACTCATTCTTGAGGAGTGACCTTGAAGAGCATTCTCACTCAAAGCAGGAATTTCCACATCACTCCACAAGATGTTAGAAGACCCTCCCATCAAAAAGTGTGGCTGAGCTTTTACAGGATAAAGTGACTGTCAGATGTCTCCAGAGCAGCTGTGTCAGCTCAGCAGCTTTAGATCAGTTACTGGTAGAGTCACTTGTTTGCTCTTTTGTTGGATACATTACCAAGTCAATTAGATCTCCACCTCACTATGAGGATGTTTAATTTTGGGATTGATGAATCAGGCTGGTTTCAGCATTATTCAACACCAAAAGCAGCATAATGCCCCCTTCTCCACCCACCACTGGTAGCTTTGCAATTCAGCTTTGTTTATTTTACCCCTTTCCAGGCAGAGCATCCTGCTACACTTCTATACTGCTATATTTCATTAAAACTCATGTATTGGTGATAGTATCTAAGACAGATAACTAAAAAATGGCAACTATAGAAATGTTTTGTACCAATCTTAGCAGAATATCAAAATACTGACATCAATAAAGGACATTTTCACCCTGTAAACAAAATCACTCATTAAACAATAAACATTCCATCTTTCTTTTTCTAACTTTTTCAGGTCCTAAGAAACATTCATTTCCAGGGGGGCACTCCAGAAGCTCTGCTACCTTGCAATTGCTGTTACTACATGTATCTCTAGGATACAGGTGCAATATTTGTGTAGATCAGGTAGATTTTACCCTTGTCATCTGGAAGTACATTAGTCTCTCTTGGCACAGACACTTTCCTGGATAAAATGGTATTCTTATGGTTGAAAGTATGGAAATGAGACTCCAAAGCAGGTTCCACATAGTTTAGGCAATTTCCTTATACATAAATAAAAACAGAGGCCTGACTAGCATTTGACCACACAAAACAACTCCCTTTTTTGTGATTTTAAAAATAAGATGAGTCAGCCCTATTTCTGAAATTACTGCTTTCCATAAAGGAGTATTCTGACTGGCTAGGAAATGCATTTGTGCAAGTTTATCTTTGGTTATGGAAACAGAAGTATTGTTTATCATCCCTTTGGTCTGGAAGGCATAAAGACATGTGGATCCAGTTAAGGTATATTCTCTGATGCAATCACTTACCTTTACATAGATTCAAAAATGAATTAGAAACAGTTGACAGGTATGAATATGTCAACCTAAATAATTTTTGCCAGCAGCCATATGCATGCCTCCAATGCTAAAATATGAGAATCTTATAAACAAAAACTGTCAATACAAAAAGCTAATTGTACTTTGTTCAATTATCAATTTTTCTTTTTATTTTTCTATGGTTTTTTTTTGGTTGGTTGGTTGGTTGGTTGGTTGGATGGTTTTGAGGTTTTGTTAGTGCAGCACAGGAGGCTTATGGCAGGAGCTGTCATGCAGATATAGGAGTTTGCTTGAGCTGATATCTCCAGAGCACCAAGCTTTCTAATATTATTCATAGAGTCATGCTAATATTGTTAAAAGTTAATTACTACTGTTACTTACCTAATTGAATATACATGTATTTATATATTTATATACTTGGGAAGGTTAATCATAAATGAGTGACTTTGGCTTTGGCTTTTCATGCAGTTTCCCACTTCTGAGAATGAATCTTTCTAAGATAACTTCGGAAAGGTTAGGCCAGCTTAGTTCCTATTTTTTTTGCACCAGTCACCATGCCTTACTGGAGAAGGCTTTCCCATGAGTTGGATCAAACTAACACATAAGATCCTGGCGCTCAGATTCAGCCAAAACCCCATCAAGTCAGTATCACTCATAAACCTTTATGGAATGGCTGTGTTAACATAGGAAAATCATCTTCACCACAGCAGTCATTATACAGCACTCTTTCTGAGCCTCTGCTCTGATTAAATCACATTTTAACAAATTTAAAATGGAATGAGCTCTTCACATGAAATGACTAAAGGTCACTTTTCTTTTTCTCTACACTGGTAATGGGCATATATACTTACATTGTCAGCTGTTATTCCTGACAATGACAACAGATGAAAAAAGAATAGACATTTCCAAAATATGGCAAAACTACAGCATAGTATAAATGTTAATAGCTTTATTCATTTCAGATCTGGAGTGTGACAAAATGACTCATGCTGGAGAACAGACTTCCTGGATCACAATGCGAGGTAGGAAATGAAATTAGAGATGGTTAACAGAAAGCATTCCAGCTCAGCATCCCACACCCACTCTTGGAACATTTGTCCAAAATGCATCCCTCTCCCGAGGTTTGAAAGAATATCTACAATATTATCACATTGTCTCTCTTTTCTCAACTCCTCATTTTCCCTGGAGGTCTGAATTTCCCCTTCTGTTTCTCATGATAGTGGTCTTAGAGCGAATGAAAGCAAAAGCAACAGAAATCCATCCTAAAGGTTGCTTTTGTGGAATTTCCTTGCAGATTTTGATCCAATAAGATAATAGTTTGGGAAATGCTGTTGTGGACAGAAGCAGAATGAATGCTAAACAGACACAAAGTAATGTGTTTTGGCATGGAAATTGATCTCTCTCTGAATCTGCTTGTATCATCATCTAAGGGAATAAATTAGACCCTCTATTTGTTATATGTTATCATATAGTTCTATTTATACTAATGATATGGAATAAAATAGAACTATATAATTAAATAAATGTATAGTTAGTTAAATTAAAATTTTTAATGCTATCAAAATATTTATTTACTATGTCTAACACTGGATTTTTTTTTTCATTCTAGTTTAGCATTTAAGGACTTTTTGAAAGGTAAACATCATGGAATGAAAACGATGAGTCTTCCTCTTCCTTACTGGTAACTCAAACTGTTTGTTGAATGTAGAAGATATTTCACTGAAGTCTCTTTACATGAAAAGGTTTATTTTTCATGTTCCTTTTCTACCCATCACTGTCGTCAGTTAAGTATCTTATAATACATTAATATTCAAAAACAGATGGGATAAACTTGGTTAAACTTTTTGCTTCCAAAAGGTTTGTCACTGATCACACACAAAGCATGGAAAATTCCTTTGAAATATTTTTAGGGGGAGGTTTAGCCACAGAGTTAATTATAGGAAGATGTGTTGTTACAGAAGGGATTTACAACTAATCTTGAAAGACTGAATCATTACTTTATTCATAGTGAATCTTTCTCAATAAAAGAATGAAAAAAAAAATCAAAGGCAAGCAACTGTATCTCTCTCAAAAGACACAGACAGTTATAAAGGGTATAAAAGATGTGAGTTGTTACCACACCAGACAGATAGGAAAAGAAACACAATATAAAGGTCAGTTTGGCTCTAGAAACCATTAGAGGAACTTTTCCTGAACAAATACAGGAGACCATCCAAGCGATGTCTCTTCAGGATGTCAGAAAGCAGAACCCAATGAATCAGACTCACCAATTATTACAAAGCAGAAACAATGACCATATTCTTAGCCCATAAAGTACAAGGCACAGATGGATTGATTTACAGAAATGTTTTATTGCTTACCTCAATGCTTTGTGAGGGAAAAAAATGTAATACAATGAGTCATAATAAAAAAAAAAGAGGATTTTATTCTTTCATAAGATATATATATTTAAATAACTTGTGTCAACAAATTATTATGGAGGTAAGTTTAGATTCTCCTGCAATACTGGAATTCCCAGAAAATGGCTACTACTCTCTCTAGCCTCAGACCAGGACAGTCATCTCTCAGTCAGCTGAGATGTCACACTGGTGATTTTAGAGAGCAGAACTTCCATTACCTCTTGCTTGATCCTGGCTGTGTTGAGTTAGAACAGCCCATTACACCAGCACAATGCAGAAGTTATATATACTGCAGCAGTTTTTCATGCCCTACTAGAAAGCAGTGAGGCTGAAGATTTTCAGGACTTTCTGATAAGCAGTGTGTCATAGAGGAATGTACACGCTCCAGCAAAAGGCAGTGAGGAGGATTTTAAACTGCAGGAATAAGTAGTCATTTCTACCTGTTCAAAAAAGAGAATGTAGTCTCTAACAACTAATCTCTGATTTAGTTGAATAGGATTCTTTTGAAGGATGTCAGCTTAATTACTTAGGCAAAAGAAAGACACTTCAAATTTATCAATATGAAGATCCTTTAATATTAAAGCTTGCCAACACAAGCTGCTGAAGGAAGTGATTTGGGCATAGACACATACACAGTCATATATATATATACATAAAGAATAGCACTGCAGGCTGTAGCATTTTTTTCTGCTAAATAAAACTTTGTTAACTTGGGTTAGAATATGACTCATGCAGTGTCAAGAGCAGATAAGAAAGTAGAGCTTATAAAAATAAAGGTAAAGCAAAGGAATATATAAATATTAACAGTTCATTGCATTTAGATGTGGTTTGAATATCAGTATTGATTGAGACAGTTCTTAAGACCATTGTCAGTTTGAGGTTTTTAGTCCAATTTTGGATTAGCTCAGCGATATTTAGACTTAGTGCAGTGGTATGCCATATAATAGTGTGTCCATTAACAGCTCTACCATAAGGGCTGTATATCACTATCTGTCAAAAGTATATACTGAGAGTGGGAACCACCTCAGTTTGAAATTTAAGTGCCTAGTTTAGTCCGTCATTCAGGCTCCTTCTGTAGTCAATAGGCAGAGAGTGATTCATCCCACACTAAGACAGGCTTTGTTGAATCATTCCCCAAAGATGCCTCTCCCTCCAAGAGCTGTACTTTTCCTACCAAGAAAAAAAAATATCCACGTGGCCTCTGTTTTCAACTCTAACCAATAAAGGCAGCTGAAATTTCAAACACGGGTTACTGCAAGAAATTTCTGCACAGAGCCTGCAGAGCATTCGTGTGAACTGCCTGGCGAATAATATCAAATGGTAAATCGTTGGGGGGGCTCGTTGGCAGATCATTAACCAGTTGCAAACAGAAGGGTGTTTGTTAAGCCATATGCAAAACTCTAGTGGTATATCATTTTAAAAAATGACTGCCATTGATCGTTGCATAAAATAAAGCTGCAGCTTGTGCTTTCTTAGCTCTGTGACAGCGGCTTTAATTGGGGTTTGGAGGGGAGAGTGGCTGCGTGCCAGTGCTGGATGCAATCATCCAGCTGTTCAGACACTTAAAGACCTTAAGATGTTATAGCAAAGGAGCTGGCAGACACTCAGTCTGCCTTCTAGAGACCAGGGAGCATCCTAGCAGGCTATTTAAGGCTTTATTTAATATGGCAGTCATTAACGGTCGGAGGTAAAAGGCAAAAACACCATGTAATTGATTAGCTAGAAATGCACAAATTTATATGTACTAAGGTGCTTCACTATGTATGCCATTGCCTTCATCTAACTGCACCTTTTACTTTTTAATTTGATTAAACTACTAAAAAACACTGAATCTATAAATATCTATTTGATATTGACGGCACAGGATGCTGAGAGATGAATTTTATATTGAGGCAATTATTGCATAAACAAGCAATGTATTCTCAAGCTTCCAGAATGAAAGTCTTGGTCCTTCATCCACAGAACTTGGTGCTCTGGCTCCTGATGAAATGTTCCTTCATCAAAATGGTAACCTGAAGGACCAGTTTCTTGGAGAAAGAAACAATTTAAGGAATGTGTTATGAGGTCATTGTATACAGTTATAGCAAGAGTAGGAAAAAAATCAAAGAAATACAAAATTATAACTGTTTTTGTTCCTATCCCTGCAGCTCATACACAGTGTAAGAAAATATGATCAACTTTAAAAAGAATAAAAAAACCTGCTTCAGAAATATGCTTATAGTGCAACAAAGTGGAGAGTTTTGTTATCTCTTGATCACATTTTGACCTCGATTGCTCACTGGGACTATAATTAATTCCTGTGGGCTACATTTCTGCAAATAAAGGTTGAACTGTACCCTTCAATGTTCTGTGAGTAATGGTAGGTAACTATTGCTGTAGAAAGATCTGAATAGATCTGAATTTACTTAATTTTTATTAACATACTGAAAGAGAAGTAACAGGTTTGAAACAGAGTGACCACGGGTTCAGCAGCTAATCACTATTTAAAGAGCTATTATAAACTGTTTAATATTCTTTTATACATGTTAGATTTGCTGGGTAGCTTTTTGATATTTTGCATTAGGCTCATACCTGAGATCTTACAAACAGTTGTGAGACTACTGTAATATAAGATATGGATCAATTAATAACGAAGCACATAAAAATATTTCCTCTTTATCTTGTCCTGTCATCTGCCACAACTAGAATTTCTTTCATACCCCTACTAATTTCAAATCTGGTTTACTCAAGCATTACTGATCTGTTGCAGAAGTGATTCTTTCAAGCAGCAAGGATGCTGAGCTGTGTTCTGATGAGCTGTATTTGCAACCTACAGAAAAAGTAAATCCACTAAATCAAAGACAAAGAGAAAAACGAAGATAGGTTAAAATAGAGTATAATTGTGTTAACATGTCAGTTAGCTTAGCAGTTGCTTCTTGACTTACTGCTAGAAAAGCACTGAAAAATCTAATTTCTTCTCAAGTGGAAGCTTGCCCCAGGAAGTAATTTTGAGAGAAATTTTGACAATTTTACAGCACCACCTCCACTTCAGCTGAGTTACTAATTGGTACTAATTGGGTAATTAACACCTATGCCTCTTCAAGCAATAATACAAATAACTCAGTAGCAGCCCAAGTCTGCAAGCACATCATTATTCCAGGGTCCCTGCTTGCCTGTGTTAACTCATTAGTAAGTAGGTTGCAAGGTCACACAATGGTAACATCATCTGTCTTGTTTGCAAATACTCAAACATCTGCCAGTGCACAGCAAACAGCAAATAAATCATAATAACAGCCCACATCAGCCCCAAGAAGTGCATACATAAGAAAATTTCTGAGAGTTTTCTTTCCCAAATCTTGTTTTGTATGAAAATGGGGGTTTGTGTGAGAACAGGAGTGTGTGATTTGATGAGGATTTCAGAGCACCAAATTTCTTTTTTCTCCACTGTAAATTATTGTAATATTTTCTGGGAAAAAAAGTCATGTTGTTAAGGAAGGGCTGGATTATTTTTTTAATAGGTCCCACATGGCCAAGGCCATTATAAATAACTGGAGGTTTAAATGGCATTACAATTATAGCTCCAGAATAAAACTGATTAGGGAATGAATGCTAGGCCTGTGATGCCTTGGGGGCTTGCTGGGGGAGGTCCCTGTCCCACTGCCAAGATTCATTTAAGAGTGCCCCAAGCCCCACATAGAATATGAAGTCATGTATGAATGCAGATCCTGGAGTCCAGGATGGGAAACACTGGTTTAATGGGGGAAAAAAACCCAAATCCCTCTACTTTCAAAAAGCCACAGAATTTATCTTTTGTTTTTTCTACAGTTTTGATCACACTTTACAAAGTGGAATGATCCAAACCAGTATTATTTACCAGAAACTTTAAGATAAAGGCTTAAATTCTGGTCCCCTTTTAATCAAGACAGCAAAGGAAAGATGTGGATTTTTTATATCAACATATCAGTAGATTCTTTCCTTCCCTTTGGTAAACATGATTCAGCTTTTGATGTGCAGCTGCTGACTCAATATAGATGGGAAAAAATTATGGATTCATGAATATGGAATCCGGGTTTCTTTAGGTTCCTTGATCAAATAAGGAACCTTCATTTCAGCACTCAGCTCATTTATTACCTAACCCAACTTATGCTAAGTGGCATTGTTTGTTTCTATTTTAAAGCAACTAAACATGATGATCTAAGGAAGAATTTACTGGTGTGTAAAATCAGAGCAGTGCACAGCAGGGATATTCTTCCTCAGATTTCTGCAGTGCAGGGCAAAGTAGAAGCTTTCTTGAAATCAGTATTGTATTAATACAGTGAATTTTCAGAATTTTATATATATGAAAGCCACATTGTGCTTTCTTAGGGTCAAACATGGAAAAGACATTGGTAAACTCTTGGAGTAGATTATAGGGACCCTAGAAGTTGTTACTTGTAATTTGGTAGCTAAATTGATGACAAATCATAGAATCATAGTATCATTACCAAAACTTTTTTATTTATATTTTTTAATGGAAGATTATTGTTTTAATTCATAAGGGAAGGACAGAATTCAATCTGTGTTTTGGAGGAAGATTGAACCAATTCCATTGGAGAAAGTGCAGCAAAAATAATTCTGGACTGAGAAGCAGGAATCTGATTACAAATGGTGTTTCCTCCAGAGCTGGAGTTTGCCAGTAAACTGTGTGGGAGCTTTTTCCTTTCTGCTTGATGTCAGCTGGGTACCTGCTTTCCCCTCTGAAGAAACAGCAGGGAGTGGAATTTAGAGCATGGAAATCTCTCTGCTCTGATGAGTCCTAAGCACAGGCTGGGTCTCTCTGGCTGGTTTCACCTGGACTTGGTCTCTTTGCAGATTGGTAACCTGTCCCTCCAAAGTTACCAATCTGACACCAGACAGAGCCCAGAAGCAGGAGGAAGGAATCAAGAAAGTCTTGCATAAGGTATATAAACTCATATGTGTAAATCTAGAAATTCAGAGGGTATTTGTTTTATTTATTTTCTTCAACACATTTTTGTTACTGTGCTCTTTTGTTCACAAAGAGGGTATTTTTGTCCATATCATAGTTTTACTGTAAAAATATTATATTACTTCTTTTTCAGTATTTATTCTCTAGCACTGAACCAGTTACACTGGTTCAGTTACAGCATCACTGTAGAGAACTTTTCTGTTTTGTGGGAGAAAAAATTACCATATACCAAATGTAGACCTAAGTTTTTCAAACAAAGCAGTTCTGAGATGGGCCCTCATGTTTTTATCTGCAGCAGTTTTGCTCCTTCAAATCAAACATCTTTTTTTTGAGCAGAAACTACCAATCAGGACCCATTGTCTTTAATTTTACAACAGTGACAAATGATTTGGGGAAGCTATGACTCATTTTACCCTAACCCAGACAGGATTATTCCAAGCTGTGTAACTGGTAGGATAAACCCAGCTGTGCCAAATCATACCCATCTGTTTGAAAATGTGTGACAAAAACTACTCTGGACACAACATACCAGAAGCATGAAGCCAAATAACAGGTAAATAAATAAATTAATTAATAAACCTTAGCTGCTTTGGAGAAAAGTTTTCTCACACTGAAATAAAAAATATTGTGGACCACACCTATAACTGATATCATTTCTATGAAACAGGACAGAAGAGCATTTTGTACATATTTACTTTATCTCTTTATATATTGGATACAACTGGCTTGTTTAACCTTTTTATTAGCATATTATATAAAACATAAACTATAGCAGAGAATCACCTATGACTTTGAAGAAAAAATCATACAGATCCATGCTTGAAGTGCAACACAGGAAGAATTTATACACCAAGGTCCATGACAGCAATCTGCAAGAAATGCTTGGGTAGCAGACGGTCAAGAGCTCTTCAATTTTCTGCTCTAAAATTTATTAAGTGCCTGAAGTTCTGCTCTGAGCACTTCTAGAGAGGTTAGCTGTGCCAAATGTCCTAGGAGCTCTCCCTTGTCTAAGCCTGTAGAGACGAATAACTTGGCATCCCTGAAAATTTCTTGCATCCTGCTGTCCATGCCACAGTCTGAGCAGGATGTTCACGGCGACCCAGACACTGTTCAGAAAGGCTCTATGCAACTGTGGTGATTTAGCAACACTCACAGGGACTCCTTTGCAGCTGACAAAAGAACCACAGTTCATATTTCTACTTCCCTACTTTTGAAGTAAATAATAAACCTTAATTTCAACTCCTAAATCATCTCTTGCATTCATGTAACTTCTTCAGGTGTTCACATGCAGCCTTAGTTACATGACAGTGGAACTAAAATGCTTATTTCTTTCCTGTAAACACTTCATAATAAATATCTCTTTCCAATTTACATCCTTCCATTTAATTTTGTTATTAGTACTGTGCACTGTTAACCTTCCAAATGAATGAGGACTTGATATAATGAGAATGGTATGAAGATGATCCAGTGCTGCAGGCTGTTAATATTCAATTCCAAATTAATAGGACTATTACCAATTAGATTAGCTGGCCTGCTGGTGTGAATGGCACTTGCCTGGGTCCTCCCCTTGAGCATTAGTTTTCTGAATGGTGGTAGGTAACCTCATACCCTTCCTCTTAAAAATCTGATTAATAAGAGCACCTACTATAACAATCTTTAAGATAATGAATAGCCTCTCCTAGCTCCCAGCCCTGTTCTTATGTGGTCAATCAGATGTGAATGGTAAAAAAAGTTAGTTGGAGATGAAAATAAATGAACATATTGTAGCAGGTAATTAAAGAGGATGGTTTGATATTCTGCTAATCCTGTTTAGCCTCTCCTCATTTCCTTGCTTGCCAGCTACAATATTGCAGCAGCCTGTTTATACCAGACATGGGAGCATTAATTTAAATGAGGGGTGTGTTCATTAGTTAGTATGCAAACATGAGCAGTGCTGGGGCACAAGGCACAGACACCAGGAATTTACAAGATTGTCTGAAACTGCCTTCATCTCTGTGTTCATTTACAATGAGACTTGAGAAGTGTGCAGGCTCACCTCCAGTGCAGTTTGGGGTGCCACAACATCAGAAAGACACTCAGCTCCTAGAAAGCATCCAAAGGAGTGAAGCAAGGATGGAGAAGGGTCTGGAGGTGAAGCCATGTGAGGAGGGCCCTTGGTCTGTTCAGCCTGGAGGAGACTGAGGGGAGACCTCACTGCAGGTGCAGCTTCCTCCTGAGGGGAAGAGCAGGGGCAGGCACTGAGCTCTGCTCTGTGCTGACACTGACAGGACCCCAGGGAATGGCCTGAAGTTGTGTCAGGGCAGGTTTATTAGGAATTATTAGGGTATTAGGAAAAGGTTCTTCCCCCAGAGGGTGGATGGGCACTGGAACAGGCTCCCCAGGGCAGTGGTCACAGCACCAGCCTGACAGAGCTCAAGAAACATTTGAACAATGCCCTATGGCAGATGATGTGATTGTTGGGCTGTCCTGTGCAGGGTCAGGAGCTGGACTTGGGTGATCCTTGTGAGTCCCTTCCAACTCAGGATATTCTGTGAATCTGTGATTTAGATCTCATTTATGCATAGACTGATTTTGGATTGTAACTATTTCTGAAACAATAGGATTGCTCCTATCTTGGACTTCTTAATGTATTGTTTTAAATATGTGGCAACCCCAAGTAAAAAAAAAACAAACAACTGATTTTGTTTTTTAATTACTGTGAAAGATCCTTTAAAGTAGGCTCAGATATCAGACAATACAGGCTAATGATCAAGATATCAAAATAGAGTCAGGAAACAGTTTCCATCTCCATTGAGAGGGGTGTGCATCAATCCAGGCTCAAGACATGCCAAACTGTTATGGGACTTTCATATCAAATTTGCTAGTGCTAAATCACTGAAGAGGTGACAAGATATTTATGCACATGGTCCTGATGTCAGTCCTTTATTAAAGCCAGCCCTTCACTTCTTAGTTTTGTTTTCCTTTGCTATAAAAGGGCTTGTACTTCTCTCTTGAGAAGTATCTTGAGTGTTCCTGGTGACAGAACCTGGGTGAAGTAAGATCAGTTCTTTGCACATTTGATATCTGAAGAGAACATGATAGAATCTTTATGGGAAACCATTTGGAGGATCCATCTGATAGGATAAAAACGGGAAAAGCTAACATCATAGTATTGAGTTGTCAGAGTTCTAAAGGGTCTTGAACATTTTAAAAATAGCATTGAACTAAAAGCAGTTTCTCATCTTCCTCTTTAAAAGGCCTGAGTAGCAAAAGAAAAATCAAAACACCCTTACATTAAAATTTGGAAAAGGTTCCCACGGAGACTTGGGGACTAGTGACTAGACAAATTAGTAGAGTCTATAATGCAGAAGACCTTTAGAAAGTACATGGATAAATGTGGTATCCCTGAGAAAAATCAATGTGAATTTTATAGAAAGACATCTGGTCTTGCTCATCCTTTAAAGAATCAATAATCATTTGCTATTGTGTACTTGTGCTTCAAAAACCTTTCAACAGCCCATCAAAGATATCAAATTATTGTTTCTTTCCAAGATTCTTTCATGAGCAAATAAGTACTCAGAAATTGGAGAGAAAGGGTAGGAATAAATAGTCAGTTTTGTCAATACAGGGAAACCACTCTAGGAGTCTCCTAGTTTCACACTGGGACCAGTATTGCTACAAGAATACAAAAATTATCTGGAGAAAGACTGAAAAGTGAAACAGCAAAGTTTGTTGATGGTACAGAGGGCTTTCTGAGCTGAAAAAGTTGTTAGTACAACTGCCAATAAACTCTCAGTACTGAGCTACCAGGTGTATTTAAACTTACTAGGATGAATGACTAAATGTGGAAAAAGTAAAAAAGGATGATAGCCATGTAAAACATAATTTTACCTTTGGAGTGAAGTGTTCTAAACTACTGATTGTATCTGAGGAAAGAGATTTCAGAGGTCTAGTAACAGGGCTTGTGAAAATGTTAGTTCAGGAGTCAACAACAGTCAACAGAAAAAAATTGGATGTTCTTGAGTTATTGCAAAAATCTATAGAACAAAACTGAAAAATGCAATAGCACTTCACATGCATTAATCCTGAGTATTGCTGGGAAATCTGTCTCCCTGCCACTGCAAGGACATAACAGAAAAAGTACAGAGAAGAGCAATAATGATAAAAAAAAATTTACAGAGCAACTCCCAGAGGAGGGATTATACAGACAAGAACTCCTCAGCTCAGAGAAGAGTCACTGTAGGGAGCTTTTGACAGAACTACAAAACCATGAGTGACACTGAGAAGGTAGAGAGGGAATTGATGGTTGTTCCTTATAATTCAAGAACTATGGAAACTCTGATGTGAAGTTGCAGAGCAAACAAACTAATGAGGATAGACAGAGGAGCTCATTGTCCCAGAAAGCTGTGAAGACCCCTGCTGACAGCTTCAAAGTGAGACTAGACTGCTGGAAGATAAAGACTTCTAAAACATATTAAAGCCAGTATCTAAACTCTACCTTTGCATGTTCATGAGGCAGGGATTGCTGGACTGATGTAAGAAGTAAGATTGCTGTGTTGGCTCTGTTTCTTAAGACTCCCACCTAGAAATTGATTATTGGTGATTGCTGGAGACATGCTGCTGGAAGGTGCTGCAAAGTTCTGAGCCACTAAGATCATTCCTACATTCTTAGCATCACTATTAATTTTTCACTTGTGAGAAGCTGAAGTCAAGCTTTCTGTCCCTTTTTTTTTCAGGTTAGCAATACCACACTGTAGCTGCCCAATGCAGATGAGTTCTGAGCCTTAAAGGAAATGCAAAAATGTTCCTGTTTGTCCCAAGTAATTATACTCTTCCTTACTTCTACAGAATAAATCTGACCAGAAAAGACCTTAATTGCTTCCTTATAAGTTTGTTTCTAAAATCCACTACAGTACTAAACATGCTGTAGTTTATTCTAGTTCAAATGCTGTTCTTCTAAACTGGAAATTAAGTCCTTCAAGTTGTATTTGAACTAACTCAGTACAAAGAAATGTCTACTCCCCCTTTTCTTTCTTCTTTTCTGTTTTTAATGAATAATTCTAAAGCAGCTAAACTTTAAATTCCTTACATGAATAAGCACAATGGATAAAGAATTACATGAATTTAAAGTAAATGATGTAAAATGAATGTTTATTCATTAGTAATGAGCCTTATGCATCTGTAATAAGCATTACCTTCAAATTTTAAGGTGTGTTGACTAGATGACTAAGAACTTCTCCAAGTTATTTAGCATACTAGATAAGATTAAGTTTATTGTCTGAGTATGCTAAATAATGGGGTATTACATAACTACATTTTCCTCTGTGACGTCTTTTAATTAGAAAAATAAAGTGCTAAAACACCCATTCAGAAAAACAGTAAAGCATGTATTTAACTATAATATAATTTATTCATTCAGATGGGTGTTTGTTGTGACTATGGCCTTACATGCTTTGCTGAAGCAGAGCCTTAATGAATAAGGAATTCTAATGAGGTCAACCAGAAATAGCAAAGGACCTAAAACCTGCATTTTTGTGCAGCTCTGTTTTTCCATCCCTATTGATTACACCTGGCCAGCTGAACATCCACCTACTCAACATTCACCACAGGGCTGGAGCAAAACTCAGACTGTAGGAATTAAGAGTTTATATTATAAAAATAAGAGTTTTATTATAAAAATAATGTTACATGACTGTGACAGGTACAAAAGTCAGAGAATAAGCCCAACTTTTCTGCCTGGTGAGGTTTCCAGACAATTCACTGTGAGAGGTGAGAAGGGGCAATGTGCTGCGGGGCTGCACGAGCTCTAAAGGATCTGGTTACAAAATGCAGGCACTGTTCCAGGGCTGTGAAAAGTATGGATAGTTTTAAAGCAGATCTACATATGGAGAAATATTGACTTTCTTCTTATAGAATTTCTGCCTTCTGGATGAATTTATGTTTAAAATGGCAAACTTATTATTGAAGTACTGTCATTTTATACAAATGTTGTTCGCATTGCTCTTATTTTGATAATGAAAAAAGATACCTTGCAGCAACAATTTTCATTCTACCATGGAGGACAGGAAACAATAAATCTTTTCTTAATTATTTCAACCATTGAGCAAAATGTTTTAGAATCAAGAAAAACATTGAGTTGATATGTTAAAAACATTGCCAATGCACTTCATTTCTCAAACAAATTAATATTATTGTCTTTTTACTTTTTCATCTTAATTCAATTAAAACTATTTTCTGTTACAAATCTGAAATAAAACATTTATGCACATTAGGACAGTTTTCCTAGACTTCAGTGGCAAAGCATGCACATCAGTCAGACACAAACTCTCTGTGCACAGCACTTCCCACAAGGTCAGCCTCTCCCTTGTGCCTACGCCAATGTGGGCACCGAAAGGTGACTCGAGAGCTGAGGGTTCCATCCTGCTCCAGGCTGTGCAAAGTCATCAGCACAAGTCACCCCCATCTTAGCAGGAGCTGCACTCCACTCAGTGCTGCAACTTGTGTGAGAAAGACTGTCCAGAGGAACAGCAGAATGCAACACAGCTCTGATTAAAATAACACATTGGTTATGGCAGTTTTTGTTTCCAGTATCTAGATAGATGTCTTGGGTTATGTAACCAAAAAAATGTCTATTCTATTTCATCCTTTGAAAGAAATTGGGGAGATGTTTTTCTTTTTCCGTTCTAACTCCAGGGGGGAGGGGGCAGATGCCTTCTGACAATAGGCCAGCTGTTAAACCAGGTGGGGCAGTGTTTCTGATCTCTAACCACTGTGCACCCTCTGGGGGATATCTGCTGTTAATGGTCCATTAAGGCTCACCAATGATATCACACATTACATCATCCATTGTGGGATGCTCCACCCAGTGGGGAAGAGCCAACCATTCCCCAACCAGATAAAAACTGAGACATAGGACCACCAGGCAGCCTGTCTTCCACTGGATTCTCAGAGAAAGACCAGATCCATCTTACCACCTACTGGATCATCTCTACTCCAACAGAACCATATCTCTTTCACCAGGAGGATTTGTTTAGACTGCTTCCAACAGACCAACAGGGTTCCAGGTTGTATCTCTGACTCTGTCATTGTTTTCTAGGTTTGTTTTGTTTGTTTGTTTGTTTTTGTACTGCTATATTTGTATTTTTAGTGTGAAAAATGGGAAATAATTAATTCATGTTCTTATAGATAATAATAATAAACTGGAAACTGTAATATACTGTATAAATGCAAGGCAGAAGTGTACGTGACCCCCTACATGTCCCATAGATTCCTGTTAAACAAAAGGCACGCACCTCTGTAGATTTTCTCTGTCCAAAAATAGAAGGTGAAGATAACAGGGTGAAGCACTGTCAAAAGAAGTCGTTGGAAGACCATCAACACTGCTGAACTACACCCTGACGACAAACATGGAGGGCCATTCACACTTCTGCAGCCAGCAATCAACCCCGAAGTAAGGACCAAACCTGGATATTAACGCGTTGCCCATGAAAAAGGGGGAACACCCATAATAGCTGTGACTCTATAGAAAATATTGGAGAAACATTGCCGAAGGCGGAATTAAGGGTATATAAACTGGGCCCCGAAACGGGCAAATTCGTGAACCCAGGGAAGACGGCAGGCAGCCAGGCACTGCGTCTCCGGTTCACCCTTGACCTTTTTCCCGGGTAAAAACTGTCAAGTAGGTATCGCTGTTTGTGGGGGTTTTTACCTAAATTCTGTGATTCGGCTTTGTTACTTTTGTCTTTAATTCTTGTAATTTGATTTTGCTGTCTAAACTCTTTGCCTTGTAATTCTGTGATTCGGTTGCATTACCTAAATTCATTTAATCCGATTTATTCTAATTCTAAATTTATGATTTGATTTGTAATAATAAATTAAATTATTAATTATAATTGGAAAATTGTCCTGGCATTTATAACATTTAGTATTCCTAGTAAAGAACTGTTATTCCATATCCCAAAACTTTTCCTGAAAGCTTTTAACTGCAAAATTATAATAATTTGGAGGGGGGGGGGGTTTACATTCTCCATTCCAAGGGAAACTCCAGTTTTCCCTGTCAGACACCTGTCTTCTCAGGCCAAGACAATAGCTTTCATCCCTCCTTTATAGGAGAAAAGGGAAGGGCATTCTACAACAATGGAAAGATTTTAGAACCTGTTTAGTTTCCTTCTCTTTGGGCAGATGCCCTATTGGTATGACTACACTGAACTAATCTGACCTATGAAATATCTGATTTTAATTATAATTCTTTTCATTTCATGGACCCGGACACACATTTAATAATTTGAGAGAGCCACAGAGGGGAAGGTGGCTGGTGCCCATCCTGACATAGCAAATCAAGTGGTCTGTGGGATAACTTCTGTCACTGCCATTTGTTTGGTCGTGAATAAACTTGAGGTAGAGAGAATATGGGCCAGAAAATGGGCAAAGGCTGAACCTGTGAAAGCATGGAAAACAAAGAGACAGAGAGTTTTGTATGCTTTTATTTATATTCCTTGGAAAGAGATATTAACTACAAAGCTGTATTACTTTCGGGCCCACATGTAGGATTTTTACATATTTTTTAAAAAGTAAGTAATCCCTAGGGCTTGTTAAAAAAATGAAGCAAAGAAAAAAAGGCAAGAGAACAATTTTATGACAAAAAATATTGGGTTTTGTGAATGAAAATGCTTTCTGAGAGGAGATTGTAGTATCCTCAGAGTTTCAGAACAATTTCCTTTTACTTTTGTATTTGAAAGTGTCTTTTTTCATACCAATAATGTGAAAATATTTTATACGGTGTTGCTAAAGAGTTTATTTTGGTATATTTTATTGCAATGTTTTGTCACTATGAAATATATCTGAATGATACTTAAGAAAAACACTTCGATAATGCCACTACAGGGCTTTCATATCAACACATTTAAAATCTTCCATTCCATGAAATAGGAGAATTGCACTTTTGAGTACAGTTCAGGGTAAAATTTTAGAATCTAATGAAATCTATTAAGTTTTTTAAACTGTAATATCAATAAATCAATAAAGAAATATATGAGCAAATTCATGGTAGATTTTTTTTCTTTGTTTCTATGTTTGTCTCTTTTTTGTTTTGTCATTGCACTGGGATGTATCCTACAAAGATTTGGGTTTTTTTCATATACTTGTTTTAGGCACTTCCCTAAATTTAAAACAACTAATAAACCTAGACTAAGTGTATATGTAGGATGGATATTAACAGTAAGTATGAACTGTGGGGTTTACAGCATGGAACTATTCGAGAATGCTGTTCTGAAAAAGCTGAAGCAAATCAAATCATGCAGTTATCTGATATCAGAGCTGATTTCAGGGACAATCAGAGCTGGGGTGGCAGTGAGTAGAGATGTAGTAGGGAGATAGTCACCTCATAAATATGGAGTTACTATGAGCCCTGCTCAGTGTGGCTTACACTGTTTTTCAGTCATTCTTCCCATTAGCACTCTACTCTTTTAAGTAGTCCAGGAAATACAGCTGGATTCTGTATTTGCTGATGCCTACTCCATCCAGAAAAACATTTGTAGAGTGAGAACATAGCTGCCATTTGCCTCACCAGAAATACATAAAACTGTTGTAATGTCACAGCTGAAAGCAAAAGGGGTATCAGATGAAGAACAAAACATTGTAGAACTGAATGAATGGTACTTTCAAGTGGAAGTGAGAACTCTTGCAGTTGTTCTGTAAGTTGCACTGACTGCTGGAATTTTTGTTCCCCTTGGCCCAGCTGTACTTAAATGGTGTAAATTAACATGGGAAAGAGTGATGTCTTGATATTAACAACTTTATTTTCATCAACCATTCCTATGGTGAGTACTGTTTTTGCAGCCATAATGATGAAACAAAACATGAGTTGTAGCTGACAGGCTGAACTGCGGAACCCATAAAGGTAAATATGTCCAACATACCCACATTACCATCCTGGGAGGGAAGTAAAACTGCTGGATGCTGCCCAAGTGATGTTTGCCAGCCACCACTTCCTAGTTATACATGCAGTGTCCATGCCTCTGTTTTTACTCATTTTATTAATGAGTAAACAGAAAAACATCTGTTTTTTTATTAGGGAACAATTCTGTATTACAAAATACTTGCCCAGGACAGTTGTAAGGACTGTTGTTTCCTAGCTCTTCAGCAGACCCTGCAAGGAACTAACTTGGCACAATGGTGGTTTAGTGTCAGTCTTTTCTGTATAAAACAGCAAGACATTCGGAGTAATTTTCATTTCCAGCTCCATAAACACTTCCTAATTTCTAACAAAAATAAATATTGAGAATGAAGAATATGAGGATATAGATGTATTGTGAGATCATCTTACTCCTCCTGAACACACACGTTCTGTGTTTACCTCATTGTAGAGGGACAATTAACGGATGGAAATAAACTATTTTATTTTACTTTTTGTTTGAAAGGGAAACTGATGTATGTTTGATGGAAGATTGGTTATACATTCCCCAAGTTGCTCATGGCTCTTTGTTTGAATTATCTGCTTGCACTTGCATGTGCATTATGCATCTGGCAGCAGCTCAGCCTTACATGACTTTAGCCTGAAGCCTTCTGGTGGAACAGGGATCCTTGTTTGTGGTGCTAGCTCCAAGATCATGTTGGACCCCCCAAAATCTAAATCACAACATTGGACAAGCTGCTCCCTGGACAGGCTACAGCCACACTGCACCTGCAGCAGCTGGGAGAGTGCAGGGAAAGCCTGGGTGTAGGCCAGTCCTGGTTGTGTGCTGCAGATTCCTGTCCTTTGGTCTCTCCTGGGAGATGACCACGTTAGATTTTCTCTGCAGCTTTGTCTGTAGCTGTACAACACCACGTGTCATCACCTTGTGGTGGGTGGAGGTAGAAAGGTGCTGCAACTTTCTGGAAGCTTCCCCAAGTGGAGAGCTGCCAGGAGTCACAGGACAGTAACACAATAAACACTCACCCCAGACAGCTGGGATAAATCCCTCACAGTAAGAAAGGGAAGGGTCTTCTGAAGAGCTCCATGGGCAGGTTTTATCCCATGTTCTCGTGAAGGGATCCAGGGACAATGGCAGGGGCAGGAATGAGGGACCAGGGTTTATATAGGGGGCAGAGTTGGGAACAGGAGCCAATGGGTGAGGCAGAGAGGGGTGCAGAGGCGGGGCAATGTACAGGGAGAGCCAATGGGGAAAGAGGGGTGGAGCATGGGTGGGTGATTGCACCGAATCAGGGCCAATGGGGACTCGGGGAAGGGAGAAAATTCCAGGGGAAGCACTTATAAGGGAAAAGGGGCGGGGAGGCCAACGGGCCAACAGGAGAGCAGAGCTGAGGGACATTTGAATATCAACCAAAAAACTGTGGGTAGGAGGCAGCTTCTCCTCCTAGTACCACGAAGGGACTTACCTCGATTAAGGGACACTCCTCCAAGGGAGCCTCACCTGCTCTGGTTTAAGAGGTGCACTGGCCTCCACATCATCTTACTACAAAGCCCCTTTCACAGGGTCTGCTCCTTAGGTGCTGTCACCAGCCTCGCTGTGTGACACCCTCAGCCCCGTCTGCCCCTGCCCAGCCCCTCCACCTGCTGACAACTGGGGACGCCAAGCCATCCCCCTAGGGCCACCAGCACCCCAGCAGAAGGACCAGCCTCCAGCTCCCCACAGCCCTGCCCTTCCCAGCCAGGGGTGCCACAGAGCTGGGCACACTCAGTGGCTCACATCCCAGCCCCAGAAATTCCCAGGACTGGCCCTCCTTGGAACTCCCAGCTGCTCCGGGCTGGGACAATTGGTGTGACCCGGGCTGCCCTGCCCTGCCACTCCCGTGGGGAGTCCCCACTGACCCAGCCCCAGGGGAGCTGCCCTGCTCTTGCTGCATCCTGAGGTGTGTAAGAATTGTCAACCAAGTGTATGAAATTAGTCCTGAGGTGTTAAAGGGCCATGGCCATGCTGGGTGATTCATACATAAAGTGATTTCTGACTGTGCACATTAGGTTTGCTGGCAGACACCTCAGTACTCTGCAGAGATACATCTCTAACTGGGTTTCTTTCAGTATTTCTACTATAAGACTTTGGATTCAATCTGCTGGGCACATGTCTTCTTTAAAAATATTTGAAAGAGTAAAACACTGTCTATACTATTCAGAGCAAAAAAACCCCTATTGTTGAATTCATATAAGTTGTTCAGGCTTGCTAATATATTTTAATCATGTACAGATCTGACTAAAAGCTTCCTTTTAACTCTGCAGGTAATTGAAGAATTTCATAAGACAAGAATGACCTCTTACTGTGTTTTTTCTTTGTTTCTGTTGAGAGAAAAATTCAAAAGCTTCTTTCTAACTTCTCCCATCAATTTTAGTCATTAACCCTTCAATCTAAGTGCAATTATTTTCAACATTTTGGTGGAAATTCCTCCAGAATCACAATGATTTATCAGAGCAGTTGTCTCACAGCTGACAGGTCAATCTGTAGATACACTTGAGGATGACAATAATTAAAAAGCCCTTTATAAAATGTCATTCAAAACTAGAAGTTTGCTGCAAATATTTTGAATGTGAATTTAATGCTTGCAGATAATCCCTGGCAATCAAGTCCAGGAAGATGAAACCTGACTTTCCCACAGCAAAGAACTTGATGGCAAAAAACCCGAGTGGAGCCTTGATCCAAGCTTAGTCTTAAAAGAGGCAGGTATTTAGCCTCCAGAGGTGCATGGTGGTCCTTGGATTTGTTGGAAGAGGCAATGTGGGAGTCTGTCAGTTCCAATTACAGTGTGGCTCGGGAACGTGCAAACAGGACAGGCTGGAACTGAGATGTGACTGCACACTGATGTCACACAGACAGGTGAACAACAATGCACTGGTAAAAAATATCAGCTGCTCCTGGGCTGTGCCAGACTTGTGCAGGGATGTGAAAAGACTTTGAAAAGCCTTGCTAATTAACCTTACATTAAAAAGACCTCTGTAAATTCATGCAAACCTGAGCTGGAAATTATGGTTTTAACAATTACAATAGTAGAGCTTCTCTACTCTGTCTGCTTTTCAGGGGTTTAATCATTTCAGAAAATACCATACTTGTGTTTTGCCCCATTCTCAAGCTGCAGCACATCCAATTTACCCAAAAATTTTTATGCCACTCTAATATTTTTGCCTCTTTGCAACAGTTTCCTAAGTCCCAAAGGCTCAAGATCCTTAACATTTGCTCTTTAGAATGACATTTTCTTTCTTGGACAATAGTGCTTATAAAAGTAAACTAAGTGTTTTTTTACCAGCAAGGTGAAGCAGAAGTACTTGATCACTGGCTTGTTTTTTTGCACCCTTTTACCAATTTATTTAGTCACTGGTTCTCTACTTAACACAATGCTGGGTCATTTTGATAAATGCCTTTGAATTTTCTGCTTCAGATGTATGATACTCAGAGCAAGACTTTGTAATTTTATTTATGTTCAATTTGTATTTATTGTCAACTCAATTACAGGACTATTGTCTACATATTTTTTCTACCTCTCCTCATGTAAAATTAAACAAGTGAACTTATACCTATGCAAGACTAGGAAATGGAGACTAAAACTGCTCTTTTTTTTTTTTTTTTTTTTTTTTTACTGAAAAAAAAAAAAACTTCTAGGCATAAAGAACAAACCACAACCCATGCATGTAATCATGCATATGCCACACACATAGTGATCTGTTTTTTAACTCTTCCTCTGTAAAGTAGCCCCAGCAGACTTGCCCAAACACCCATGAAGGACATGTTTAAAGTTAGACTAAATGCAGCTCACACTAACATATAAGACTTTTTCCAGAAACTTTTAGAGGAATCAGAAATATTTATTGCAGGAAGTGCAAACCTTCTATACAACACACACACAAAAGAAGAAAATAAAATTAAAAAAATAGGAAAACCACAATTTGCTATTTTAAATTACTACAGTGATACTGAGAAGAATAGAATATAGGAGAAGAAAACTTTCCTTGAGTTTGGAGACATTTTATTTTGGGTAATGATGAGGTCTCTCTGGAACTAAACCACTTAATTCATGGATTGAATGTTCCTTGGATGTGATGGGCAGTTTTGTCCAAGTGCAAATATATTGCAGATATATGCAGATCATCTGTAATGGACTATGATACTAATAGAAATAGCATAAAGATTTGGTGAGATCACTTCAAAAAAATAAATAGACTGTTTTATTGAAATTGTAGGCATAGCAGTGTTGGATCCAGATCATTGTGACAATCTAGTTTTGTTCATAAGTTTCCAACACAGACAAAATTCCAAATACTCTTCCAAGAGACAAAATTTGAAATACTTTGGCTTTGGGAAAAGGTCCCTAATGGTCCCTAAGTTTTATAAATTAGAAATGAGAACTACATGTCGAAATATCTTTGAGGATAGGGACCAAATCATTTCAGCATTTACTGCACATGACAGTATAAGCCAAAAGATGCCTAATGATAGCTATGAAAATGTAATTAGGCATTACTTCACAGAGTGCTTAAGTCTATGCATGAGGCACTGCTGATTGCCTTTGTAAATATGGTTATGAGTGCTGTAACTGAGAGGTTATTTTGTAACTTTTCATAGAAGGGCTTTAATACAGGATACATCATCGTGCAATAAATAATTCCTTTTGGCATTTATTTTTATTTAGTTTCAGTTACTTAGAGGCCTTTTTATTAACGATTCAACATACATTTTTCTCCAGAATTAAGTACACCGAAAATCAAATCTCAAGTAAACATCTCACAGCTCTACTTTATATGTAAACCTTCCTAATAAATCTTCAATTTTACAAAGATCATAACAGAAAAAGAAAAAAAAAAAGAAAGAAAAAAAGCAGAAAAAAGGCATAACAGGATCTATCACAAACACGTGAGGAAGCCCATGACAAGACTTTGTGCCGTTCACCAGTATTTGTGTTCCCAGGGGGTAAGCAGGTCACCAATTTACCAAGTACTTATCAGCAAATAAGCTTTCATGTTTTTCAGTGTATTTAGAGTGCTGACTTTCAGTTTTGCTTGAATAGATTATAAAATAAAAAAACTAATTCTAAGATGAAACCCAAGCTTTTTAATCAGCTTTGACAAAAGCCTATATGCAGTTTTGAATAGCACTTCTGAAAGAGGGAAATAAATTACCTCTTTACTTTCAATACCAATAGAGGCTCATTTTCCATTTACACCATGTGATTCTTGTTAGCTGAGGGAGTTGCCATAAATTAGTTAGGGCAGATGAAGTCTGTAGCACAGCCATACTTCCTTTTTGCTTCAAAGCCATCATTTTAAAGCGTAAATTATTGCAAAGAAAGCTTTTATGTACTTTTCTGACTGTTTATTCATTTTGATTTATAGAATAATTAAAAGATAATATGAGAATCAAAACTGGATTTAATATAGGATAGTCATTCACTGTGGTTGGGATAAATCACTTCTTTTTTCAGGAAGGAAGGTGTTTTGGTCGACTTTTACAAACAGCTCCCTTACCTAGATTAATGAAGCTGTAGAAATATTTCTGATGCATCACAAATGGCCTGGCAGAGCCAGAATGTAACATGACCTCCTGGAAAAGGCATGCATGGTTTTGTATAATTTAAAAAAGATTTTAATTCAGCATGTTAAACTTTCTCCTAAAGTTTTAGACCTTTCTTGCCAAGGAATATGATGACTGACTTGAACGTTGGGACATCTTTCCATATAATCTTTTGGTCTATTTTAATATTTATCAGATTGTTTATATTAATGAAAATTGTGGATAAAGTCTAATTTAGCAATAAAAGGCTTATTTCAGCTTGTAGTTGACAATAAGCAGCTGCCTTAACATGACTAGCAACAAGTCTGCCCTTAAGCATGCATCTAAAAAAAGATCAGTATATTGAAATGGAATCAAACCATACAGATGCCTTTAAGGACTGATAATCTCTCACTCAGAACATCCAGCCTCAGACTGATCATGTTTGAGAGTCTATTATTAAGTCAATAATTTGCTGTAGTGGTCTTTTAAAAATTGTCACTTACCCATTAAATTATATTGTTCACCCTAAAATTTAATTTCTAACTGAAAAGCCTCCTTAGTATTTTAATTACCAGCCTCAGCTTTAAAAATCTAACCAAATAATGCCAATAGCATACATTAGAAGCACAGTGTAAGATTTTCCATGGTGACTATAAAATGAGTGAAACTGGGACAAGAATTGACTAGCAAGAGTTGCCAGTTCTTGTTTAGCATCATTGATCCTGACAATATTCCCTTCATCCTTAAGCAACAAACAGTGTACATTTTACTTGACCACACACACACACACACATAAGTACATGCACACACATATACGCATCCCAGAGAATGGCTTTAAAAGTTACATGTCAAATATTCACTATCAAAACCAGCCAATTACTCTTGTTGCTTGTTCTGTGTTTTGTTTTTTTTTTCTTCTTCTTTTAAGCATTCAATATGTTGCTAAGCTTTGGTAATGGTAGTTTCCACTGAGGTTTAAAGTGACATATTTCAAAATTCTCAGAGTGTGTTGAATGCAAGTTTTTTGCAGGGCTACAGGCACCAGTGTGTTCCCAGAGTTCTCCTCTGCGTTTGAGCTTAAAACACCCATGTACTTTGCTGAAATCAGGGAGAATTTTAGATTCGGGGATTCTAAGTGATTTGATAGAGTCACAAACCAATCTCATCACTCTTTGGTTGTTGCATGATGAAGACATTTACTGTAACATTTAGGGGCCTCGGTAGAAAACTCTCTTCATGAATAGAATAATTGTTCAGGGAAAGAGGTATATAAAACCTTTTTTTTCCCCTTGATTAACATGATGGAATAACTTTATCGAAAGAATGTAATACATGTTGCTCTAGTGTCTTACCTTGATTTGGACTTCAGGAGTTTAAATACTTCAGAAAGTTTTGTGATTAGATTAGCTTCCTGGAGGCCAGATCTGTCTCAAACAAGATTCCTGTTTGTGAGGAAGCTAGACCCTTAAGCAGAATGATAATAATTGTAATGCAGAAAAAGCAGGGAATTCTGGCTCTGAACTTAACCAACAGTGGTGCTGCAAACATACATATGTGTGTGTGTAGATATATATGCAGGTAGTTTTTGCAGAACTGGCATGCAGAATTTTTACTTAACCCCAAAATGTGAGGTACTGAACACTAAGGGACTATGCCTGCTCATAAAGTCAATCAAATCTGTCAAGACTTCTAGCATATAAGTTCTGCATACAGACTTCCTGGGTCTCTAAAATAAAGTAGAACAGAGTCAGCATTTAAGAATGTGTTCTTAAATGCTGAATATAAGCATATATGCATATTAGATAGTGTTCTTCCTGTCGTCAAATCACAGTAATGAGATTTTGGCTACTGATGCAGGCAGTCTGGAGTCACAAGTATCAGTCATGAAATTTTTTGTGTCTATCCTGATTCCCTTCCTTGTACATTGCTGTCATGGAAGAAAAGTGATCACAACTTGGCCAAAATGAGGTTAAATTTTCTTCCCTCCATTTTGGCCTCAGGAACAGACAGAAGAAGAGGTGGAATAAGAAGAGGGAAGCAGCTATGCCATCTCCCCACGTGGCTTTTAAAGGCAGAACAGAACGTATGGGAGGCTCTGGGACAGCTGTTGAGAAGTGCTTGAATCCCATTTTAAACTCTGTAATGCTGTGCACGTTATGGGGGAGGGGAAGGCGTGTAGGAACTGCCACCTTCCCCAAAGCACCAGAATGCAAAAAACAAGTCAGCTGAAAAAGGAGGGGCAGAGGCCGAGAAACATCAGGAGACAGACACGAATTACCGAATGTCTGGATTGCTGTGGGAGTGGGGAATCTAGCTGATAGCCTGGGAAAAAGTTGGCAGTGGGCGATAACAGGGTACTAAAGAGAATGGAAATACTGGAGGAGAAACTACAGGCTCTCCTCACTAGCTGGTGTAACCCAGCCTGCAATTTGATCTCAGACAGGTTTTCTAGCAAGAACCCCTGTGGTGGGAGCCAAAATTGCATCACTGGAAGTTTGAGAGAGTTGGCACACACCAGGGGCAACCAGAGGGAACTGAAAATGGGAATATGGACAAAGAAATATGATATCTCTCCCCTGAATAATCAAAGGACAATTTCATGCATTTTCTGAGTAATGCTTTTTTAGTGTTTAAGGCTGGCAGTATTTCATCCTTTTCCCACTCACTTTATTGAAGTAATAAGCACCGATCATCACGAACAAACCTTAAAAATATTTTTCGAAATATCAGATTATGAAAAAAACTCCTCATCTACTTAATCTCTTAAAGCTGAACAACAGGAGGGCAGAACCCAGCCATGAGACACCCCCTGAGTGGAGGGTGTGTCCCACTGCTTCACATGGGGACAAGGCCCTTTCCTCAGAATCTATCATCACATGCTTTGCTGCCTGTAAATATTTTTCCTCAAATTGTTCATTTTCTCTGACCTGGTTTTCTTACCTAGTTCTATTCTGTTTAACTCTGTTATCTTCAAAGGAGTACATATCTTCTGATATACTCTGGAGTACATGAAGAGATGCCAGTCCTTTATTTACACAAATACAAGTGAAGGCATACATTCTTTCTACAGCTTATCCTTAATTTCCTGTCCCTCTACATATGTTTATGAATTATCTATGAATTGGTGTTAAAGCTGAGAAGCAGCTAGACTACATTTGTGTTAAATACACGACATTGCTGTCCTATAAACTAGCAAAAAAAAAAAGGTGATTCTCTGCTTGTCTGTATTTTAAGGTGCAGTTTCTAAGAGCTTGGATTTCTCTTGTAAGGAGAGCGGGTGTTTAAATACATCCACGAACATTTATTTCCTGTGCCTGGTTACTTTCCCCATGAGGTGATGCAGTCTGCTTGGGGGCCTGGAGAGATGAGGGAAACAGCATAAAAGGCATGTCCTGAAAGTTGGTGTGGAGAGAAAATCGAGGGGAGAGGAATAATGGTGGGCTGGAGGCAGCCATCCAAATTGACACTTAATGGAAGGTTGCAAGGAAGCGGTGCCAGCGGGAAGCGTTTTGTCCCTCGACTGCAGTGAGAGGGGACAAAGATGAGCCTTCCCTGTATTAAACACAAGCGGAAATGTTTCCCTCTGTCCCTTTTCTGAAAAGGGATGAGAGATTTGACCAGCTTGCAGGTGCCAACAGGTTGCCACTCGGGTGGCTTTGGAGCAGCGCCACTGGACGAGGCATCCAGCACCTTCGCCCCTCAGAGGATGAACTACAAAGGAGGGAGCACAAGACAAACTCCAGCGCGTTTGCCGTTCGATCCCTGCGGCAGAGCTCGCACCCCGCGGGGCGGGCACGGGCACTGCCCGGGCTCTGCAGGGCTGCGGGGCACAGCCCAGGCACTCCCGGCTGCCCTGACCCCTCTGCCGGGGCAGCGAGGGCTGCTCGGGGCCGCAGCGACGTGCGGCTGAGCGGATCCTCCCCCAGAAAAGTTGGCCCCCCGCCGCTGCCAGGGACAGGGCGGCTCCGTCCCGTCCCCCTCGCTGCCCCGCTCGCTCTCNCGGACGAATCGCGCATCGCGGCGCTCGTGTCCGTGTCCCAACAAAGGGGTGTCGCCGTGCGTGTCGCTGTGCGGGTCCCCCTGCTGTCCCCTACCTTGGGCTGTGCTTGTGCCGCTTGTTGGCGGGCAGGTTGTTAAAGCTGTAAATGGGAACAGCTGTAATGCTCCTCTAGAGGATAAAGTTTCAGGTGCTTGCGCCTTTTTTTTGGTCCTGGAAAGAAACCAAATCCGTGGTAGTAAAGGTATTTATAGACCATTCAGCATTTACTCATTTGCAGCGCAAGTGCATGTGGAGCTACAAGTTAATTTAACTCTTCTCGAGGCTATATGTGCTCGCCCAGTAAAGAAGCTTTAAAATAGTGATGTCCTTAGAAAGTTAAATGACTTTTAAATGAATGATCTCTCTTGTACTTGTGAAAAACAGCAACAATACATTTGTGATGCATTATGGACTAATTAGGGTTAGTATGGAAGTTTTACTCCTGAAGTGTTTGGATGGTAAACTTAGGATTTCTGCAATAAGTTTTGTGAATGTTGCTTTTACTATGGTTGTGTAAAGACACTCTTGCAGCAGAATTTGGTTCTTTCCCACTGAAGCCTCAGTGATACAGTTCCTGAAGATCTGTTTTTTTCTATCGTTCTCACCTTACTGTTTCTTCTCATGATAATTGCTTCTCCTTCAATTTGGCATTTGAAAGGATGGCTATTACCCATGGGGTGCAGGAAGTGGTGAAGAGTTAGGTGGCTGTTTCATGTATTTTTTTTTTTCCACTCAAATACCTTCTTTTGGCTTCTGTGTCAAGTCTTTTGACTGGGTTTCTGCACCATGAGAGTGTGAAAGGAGTGTGTGGTGAGCTGTGTCCATAGTCATTCCTGGTTAGGGTGGTTGTGTTACCTCTTATAGCAGCACATGTTCCCTGTTCCATTCTTAGCTCATTTACGGTTTAGGGGATATAAAATGCTGACTGAGTGCAACACAGGGAAAGCCCCCTTCATTTAAAGGCTGGTCCTGTTAGCCTATAATGAAGTATTTGGGCAATTGCTCATTGGAGATGAGAGAACTTAAAGATTAAAAATAATATCTTCAGGCCCATGTAATTTTCAGGAAGAGAAGGCAGTAACTTTACTCCTAGATGCTTACAACTCTGAACTGAGTGCTTGCTTCCTACATTTTTTTCCTGTAACTAGTAATTACTTTAAGTGTTCAGTTTGATTTCCCATTTTAAAAATTCATAATTGAGAACAGACGCTCTCTGAAAAGCTAGGCAGGAAATGCTACCTATGCATTTGCTAATTATCCCTTATACTCTGTTTCACTTGGAAAGTCTGCTTCCAGATCAATGGAATCGGTGGCAATATGTTAGTTGCATCATATAAGTGTCAGATCTCAAAGGTTCTAAATGTTTTTCAAGTTTCCTGCTATAAAGTAGTATTAGGATTTAGATGTTAGCACTAGACATGGAGCAAACATTTGTGCTTCTTAATTGGGCACAATGCCGTGGAGTATTATCTATGATGAAAAAGAAACAGGATCAGTTTAAGAATCATACAGTTGCCCCAGATGTTTATAAGCCTGGAGAGATAAGGAAATTCAATTTCCATGGTAACATTCATCACAGGTATACTTTTTTTTTTGGTGGTATACCCCACAGTGATCTCTTACTCTGCTTATCTTTTGTTGTTATTATCCAACTTCCAGTTGCATAAAATCTGACTATGGATTTGGGAAATAGTAATGAACAATAAATTAACACTGCTTTGGCAGAAGCAGACTGAGGAGAACTTGGTGAGACGGTGTTTACAAACCTCCTGGTTTGTTCATTTTGGGTTGGAGTTTTTCTGTAACTTATAACCTGGGTAAGGCGTTTCTGGAGTTGGAATTCTCGGTTTGTTTGGACATGGATTTTTGAACAAATTTGGGGTAGAAGTTTTAGGAGGGGCTCTCAAGAGTGAAATGCTGGCGCAGCATAATCATAAACACACCTTAAGTCTATAGTGATGGTGAGCAAATGGAATTGTTCTCAGGTGGCACTTTCTAGAAAAGGAGGCACCTTCTGCAGAAAAGATTTTGGGGCCCAGTCAGGAAGATCCTGGTGACTGAATATGAGGATGGTGTAACAAGCTCATGGAGATTTAGGGCACCAGATATTGGGTGGGCTTTAAAAGAGATTGTATCCCACTTGTGTTTATGTTAATTTCATGCTTCAAGGATCTGCTGCTTTCTGACAGCTCCTGGATAGGAAGTTTGACCTTTGGCAGGTGCAGGTCATGTCTTCCCATGAAACCAGAGAAAAGATAGGGTAGAATATGTTGCTGTATTTGTCATGTCAAAATATTCTATACTTTCAGATTTAAGGTCATATTCAAAAGCTCATAGCACCAGTATTTGGTTAAGATGAATGGTTGATGCAGATAGCATTAATTTGGGCATCCTGCTGTCAGTTTTAAGTAAAATAATTGGAAAAAGTAATGAGGATTCACTTTCTCTAAGGACAAAACTTTAAAGTTTGTTACTTGAATTTACAGGAAAGCAGGCTCTGTCAAATATTCTTGATGTACAAATTTTATTGATCAAGTGATTTCTTGCAGTGTGTTACAATACACACACACACACAAATAGCACTAGCAGTAAAATACCTACTAAACTGTTTAAAATACACAAAAAAATTTTAATGGCTGAAGTTACCATCAGGGAATTGTAATAAAATTGGGTTTTCCTTGCATCTCTATGGGGATAATTTCAAGCTCTGACACTAATTCATCATTTCTTACTCGTACAGAATGGCTTGAGTTGCCTGAGCTTTGAAGAAGGTTCCCACATTTGCAGAGCTTAGGAGTGAGGAATGTAAGCTGTGCTGCCAGAGAAGAGTTTAGTGGCCACTGCAGGGCTCTGTTCAGCGTGTCCCTGTCATGTGATGACATAGGAAAATGGGTGTAGGAAAGTTTATTTTTGACTCTTGTATATGGCATGGCTGATTCTACTATGAGAAATTTATTGGAAAATATCCACAAAACCTGAAATCCAATGGGAATGTCTATGGAGCTTAGCCAATAATTTGTTTTAAGCCTTTTATGAGATGTTGCAGAAGTAATTTTACTACTTTGAGTATATTCACGGCCAGAAAATCCTGGATGCTGACTGCCTACTAGGGGAGGGAACAGTAATGAAGGAGAAGTCAAAGCTAATAAATTTATTTAAAACATGTTATTTTGCACAGAGAAGATGGTTAACCTCTGGGGATAGATCCTCCATATCTAGAGGTGTTTGGTCCAACATTTATTCCTTTATTGTAAGGTTAGTTTTATTCAAATGTGGGTTACTGGATTCAGCATGTAAGAGCCTGTTGTAAAATATCAGTCCAGTCATTTATCTTACTGTCCCTTCTGGCCAGAATTTGTGTCTGCCTGGCTCTTCAGTTTAATGCTTGCCATCCAAACTGGGCCTTCCCCAGACCCGATGGACTATCCTGTTCCTTTCTGATGTGAGACTGAGGTTGGGCACTCCTCTTGCCCTGTGCAGGAGCACTGGCAATTCTTAAAACAGTGGTGTTAAACCAGAATCCATCCAGGCCTTGAGCTAAAACTGCTCCAGATGGTATTAGCAAAGAGACAGTGCAAAACAACTGCAAATGTGGATGTTACAAGCTAATGTCACTTTGCAAACCACTAATGAGGATGCCACTCTAGTAAGTGTGGATCTCTCATGTATTGTACGTGATGTCATGTTTGTTGAATGCATGGAGACCGTGCCTTGGGAAATGGATGTTGCACAGCTTGAAGAGACTTATCTTTGGGATTTCTCTGAAGAACATGTGGTTTCTATTTCTCAGAATGTCTTTCCTGGCTGTACAGTAAAATAGCACCATCAAGTCTCAAATGCATTTGCATGCTTGCTATGTTGAAAGAACACTTTAAAAAAAAAAAAAGTAAAAAAAAAATAGTAAATGCAACCCAAAGCCGCAAGTGAGTGGTTTTATGTAGTAAAAAGAAATCTGCATGCCATAAATACTTTCTTATAAATTTAATGAAGATTTAGATTTTATTACTGTTTCAGAACTTAGTAACTGTAGTCACGATTAGCAACACAAAGCCTTCTAATTTCTTGAGTTCATATGCAGCCTTCAGAAAAGTGCTTAAGACTTCATTTGTTATTAACTTACAGCACAAAATTATGCAGATCTGGAGTAAGCTGCTGTTTTAACTTGATGACTGCTTAGAAAAATGATTTGGTGTGGCTTAGGGTTTGAGTGAGGACTATCTCACCCACATTGCCTTCTGTTAAGTTGCATGACTTGAAGTTCTGACTAGAAGACAAGTATTTTGTTCTTTACATACAGTGTAACAAAGCAGTTGTTGGGAATTGGCACTAAGCAGTGTTTACCAAGTTTCCAGAAAATATGCTTGCTTTTCTTTTGTACTGAATTGCCATTAAAAGGTAAAGCTACAGTGTGTGGTGGTGATAAAGGCAGTTAAATAGTCTTATAGTGGTGGGTCTCCTCTTTTTCTCTTGCTCCCTCTGCCCTCCTCGAGCTTCATTGATGTGTAAGCTGTAGGTGACCAGAACTGTTAGTGTGTATCCCAGCCTGGATAATTTGAGTGGGAGCTTCCCCCTCAAGCATCCAGAGACCTGAGCGGGTTCCCTGGGGTGCACAGGGAGCAGCACAGGACGTGCTCTGGCTGAAGTTGCGCTGCACGCAGCACTGGCAGAGGGATGCCAGCACTGTGTCTGAGAAAACAAATGAATTGACAGCTGTGTCTGCATGGCCAAGGGTCTTAGGTTGAAAAATGTGTAACCAAAAATGTGTATTCTATTTTCGTCTCTTGAAGTCAGTTGGGAGATATTGTTCCTTATCTCTTGTAACTCTAGTGGGGAAAGAGGGCAGATGCCCTCTATTAATGGGACACCTGATAACACCAGATAAGGCAGGGCCTCCTTATCTCTTCCTCCACCCATCCTCCTCCCAGGGACATCCCCTGTGAATGGGCCATTGAAGGCTCTCACATCACTGATAACATCACCTCATCCCATTGGGAGATGCTCCACCCAGTGGGAGGAGCCAAAGCCTTTCCATGGGATAAAACCAGCAATCCCAAAGACCAAGGGAGCTGTTCCCACTGGATTCCCAGAGGATGACTGGGCCCTTTCTTGAGGATCATCTCTACTGCAATGGAGCCCCATCTGTCACTCTGGGAGGACTCACTTCAGACTGCCTCAACACCCTGACCAACAGGGTGTCAGGTTTGCATTCTCACTCTGTCAGTGCTCCTTTGTACTATTGCATTTCTCTTATTTTATTTTATTTTAATCTTTCTTGTTGTTTGTTCTCTCTCTCTATTAAATTGTATTTCTGACTTGGAATCTCACTGGTTTTGCTTTCAAACCAGCACACCAAATACTGTGGATCGCAGGGGACTTCTGGTGAGAGCCCAGGGGACTGGGCTCTGATCAGTGACACCTGGGGACACTTGGATGTGCTGTCTCTATTCCTAAAGTGTAGCATGTAGGAGTAGTTGTGGTTCCTATCCAAAAAGGCTTTAGGGGCTGAGCGAAGCTACTGCACAAAGGGCAAGTACAGGGTCACAATGGATATGTCAAAATAAATATCTTATTTGTACATAAATATTTTACATACAAAAGTTGGGTCTGTATTGATATATTGTCATTTTGCTTAAAGGGAAAAAAAAACCCAACCAAAAAACACTCTGCTGGTGAAACAAAATTAAAATGTGGATATAAACTGTCCACTTTATAATTCATGGCCTTGCCAGTTCATCCATGGTTTTGTGGGACACTTGTAGCTTGCAAAGCAATTGTGGGACAAAAGCTGCTAGTGATGTGAGAGTAATATCCTCCTGTACTTCATCCCACTTCAGGACATTGGATTAGCTGGATCTAATAAGCAGAATGAACTAGAAATTTTTTGTAATATTTACAATCACAGCATGCAAAGGCTTCTATGTAGAAGGTGATTTTTAAATATGTGGTTTAGATGGGTAAAATAATTTAATCAGTGAAATAAAGTTTTTCTTGAGTTCAGGACTTTATTACATGCTTTATACTACTGTACTCAAATCAGTCTTTTGGGTTTTTTTTCCGATAAAATTAGATTACATATGTGTCTCTTGCTGAAATTAAGTTTGAATCTTGTTTTAGTTTTCTTTTATTGTGAGGTATTTCCATTATTTCTATTATACTTGACAGGCTGCATTTGTTTTTATCAGAATGGGGACCCAACTATCCACCGTATAATCTGCTCATTGTAGTGGAGTAAATGCCTTACTTTTCAGGACAAAAAATTGACTTTTGGGTAGTTAGGTGGATTTTTCTCCCTATTTTTTTTTGCCTATTTAAGGATTTAAAAAGCATGGGATCTGGTATGCTGAGAAGTGCTGATCACTCACAGCTTCTGTTACTTAGTCATTTCAGTCTGACTAGAACTGGAGGGGATGAAAATCACTCCAAAAGGTGTTACCAAAATGTCTCAAAACTTATATCCTGTTAAGAAGTAGTCTCTGATGAAAAGCAAGCACTTCTTTTTCATTTCAATGATAAAAGGTCACCCAAGCAGCAGTTTATTTAAGATATAAATTTAATAGCTTTCTCTTTAAATATGTTTTTAATTGCCTGCCTTATGTATACTGTTGCCTTGACAACAGTATTTTTGTATGCTCAGAAGTTCTGCCATTTCAAATGAAGACCTAAAGAAATATTCTATGTGTCTTCAAACTAGCTTTAGACCTGGAGCATCTGTAAACAATTACCATTTTTGCTGGTTGATTGCTGGTGTGTTGGTTATGTACTGTAGCTGATTCTGATCTCTGTGTGGATAAGTGCTCACACCTCATCATTAACTGTGTGCACATTGGATGTTAAAGGTAATGGATTTATTTTGATCAAAATGATCTCCTGTAGTATGAATCTCTAATTGGCAGAATATAATTCAACACTTTTTCTTTCTCTCTTTTTAAGTCGAGAATAATTCACTGACTTGAATGAAGTGGTGACTTGTTTGGGATTATCAGCAGTGAGGGGGAAAAATGCCTATCCTGGTATTAGGTAATTCTGAAGTACAAGTGTATTCCTTGAAAAAGCTAAAATATTTCCTACTGTGATACCAGTATCTCTCTGGGGTGACCCATCCATTGCTGAATTTCTAGAATTACTGTGGATCAAGTCCCACCTCTTGTATCTGGAACTCTGAGTGATGTGTGCTTAGGAGACACAGTCTCAAGCTACGTCAGGGAAGCTATAGGTTAGATATTAGGAAAAAATTTTCATTGAAAGAATAATAAATCACTGGAATTGTCTTCCCAGGGAGGTGGAGGAGTCACCATCTCTGGATGTGTTTAAAAAAAGACTGGACATGGCACTTAGTGCTATAGTCTAGCTGAGGTGTTAAGGCATAGGTTGGACTTGATGATCTTAGAGGTCTCTTCCAACCATGATTCTGTGATTCTGTGCTTTGTGTTATGTGGCAAATATTATTCTGAATGTCAAGGTTAGTTTTTTGCTGTCCTTATCCTGTGTGATTGGTATCAAGAACACAATGTGATTGAATTATGCTGCAGGATGCAATCAGGTACCATAAATAGGAGTATCTGCAGAGAGTTCTGGAAGGGGTTGCTGGACTGCTTTTAAAGAGCACTTTGGCTTGGCCATTGAAGCCATAGATTGGATCCTAGTTTTGAAATAGCAACCTGTTGATTAGCAAGATAATACACTGTATAACTAATTTATTGTTTAGAAGAATGGCTGGGTTGTGAAGAAACATATACATGAACTAAAGCAAATTTATGTAATTTGTAGCTTTCAAAAGCTGCTTTTACCTTTTGTGTATAAAGTGTATAAAGTCCTTATCAAAGAGGAAGTGTACTAATCAAATGATTTAAGATGTTTGCCCTGCTTAGCAATTTTCATTTCCACCTTGTTGTACAAGGAGAAAAAAATAAAAAGTGCAATATATATCAGCCTCTGCCCAGCCCCTGTGTTGTACCTAAGTTTGAGATAAACATACAGGGGAGGAGGACCTGTAAAGAAAGTTCATCCAGAAGTTTTTACTAAGTCACAACGGTCTCAAATAAGCTTCCTGCTTACTTGTGTGGTAATGTATGAACAAGCAAAAACATTATTTAACTATGATTTAATGATTTTATCTCGTTAACTTTTTGCTTGATGATGGAGTCTGCTGTTCTCATTTTCTCTAATGTCAAGGAAAAGTTGCTGTTTTGGTGTTTGGAATTTATCAGACTGTTTATAAATAGATTAATATGACATTTCCACTTTATCAGTGGAAGTAGACTAGCATAATAAAGGTTGTGTATTAAATTTATATGCAGTAGTATTTCTGTTCTTCATGGCCCACATTTGCTATGAACAATCTTCAGGAACTGGCTTCAGCCTTGCAGATGGCCTTTAAAGTGTGAAGTATAATCTTCTACACCTATGACCTAAACCTATTTCTTTAGTCCCAAGTGTGCCTTCTGACTGTAGGGGCACTCTATCTTTAGTTATCTAGCATCACAATAATCACATATGTTCCTGAAAAAAAACTAGCAGCTGGGAAAACAAAATCTTCTCTACAGTACTTTTGCTTCTGTGTTGTTTTTTTTCTTTCCCACATACAATAATTAAGCTAATTCAATTAGGCTTTGTGTGATCTTTCCCCTTTTATCTCAAGTGTAATGTTTTGCTGAACACTAGAGGGAAATAGCTTAGGATTGGCAATATGTACTTGCAAAATATTCTTCAGCTGAATGCTGGCTGCCTTCTCAGAATGATTTCTGGTTGTTTTGGATTTGAACAATTATCATTTCATTATCTTGAAACTCTGCAAAACTGTCACTGGTCCCTAATTTGCTGGAAATGTCGGTGTGCTGTGGAAAATGTGGGAAACTGCAGAGGACTTGCTGCTTGTTTGGGATTCTTTTCCCATGGTTCCTGCACCCAACAGATGGGTGAAGGAAGCTTCTACTGTGTGAAGAAACTTTCTGATCTGCTTCCCAATCCATAATGGACTTGCTAAATTTATGTTAATTCAGTCATATTTTTTTCCTTCCTCTTTGTGATGCTGTTGACTGGTGACACCAGTAATGGCAGTAGTGTTGGAAGATGCCCTTTCCTCTGTGATGATGTCTGAAAATCATCAGTAGTGCAGGAAAGAGCTGCAGATTGAGGACTGGTGACACTGCACCAAAATTTGCTATCTTTGGAGCATCTGCATACTGGCTTGATCAGAGCTGGGTGTAACCTCAGGCTGCTCCTGTTGAGGTAAGTTCATGCAGGTCCAGACTCTGAAAGAGGTCAAGGGAGAATTTGTTTCATTAGAGTTAAATAAAAGAAATACTGAGTACTAATTAGATATTATGGCCTACAGTAAAAATTGCGAAACTTGCCCTGCCCCCCTGGGGTAAAAATTTCATAAAGATACTTGTTTGAATATAACCAGAAGGGTAAAAGTGATGGTCCTGAGGCAGTCTTCTCTCTTTCTGCTTAATTATTCCAATGACCTTGTCTAGAACTGTGGTCTGTGGATTTCACCCAGGAGTCCTGCTCAACAGAGAAGAGAGTCCACAAATGGGGTGATTTGCATGGCAGAGTAGAAAATTAATTCATCATGATGATTGCCATTTGGCTGATAGTTAAACAGAGGCATAGATAATACTAATGCATTCTTCCTGCAAGACTAAGTCAATTAAACCCTATGCAGCTGAGACAGATCCCTTTTCATCAAGATTTCTTTCAAGATTCATGTGACTTCCTCCACATAATAAATTAGCAACTGGGAATGGAATACCAAAGTCAGTTTCATTCTTTAAACTCTTAATATAAACTCCCTCAGGATACTTTGGGGAAAAAATCAGCTACCGTAGATCATTTCCCTCTCCTTAGAAATTGTGTCTTAAAAAATAAATATTCCCTGAATGACTCATTTAGATTTATGCAAAATATTCTGCTAGAAAGTTCTTAGTGATGTGGTGTGTCAGGATTTCAATCTTCTGTTGTGGGAAAGAAGAGAAGGTATGGTGCATAGACACATGACTCCTGCAGTCAAACAACTAATTCATATTCCAAATGTAAGCACTCACCAGGAGGAGCTTAAATCTTCTGCAAATCTGGAGTAGTTTTAAAAGATCCAGAGCTTATATTTGGGTACTGCATTTTTGTGGCTGGGCTCCTTAAAACAATTATTTCTGCTTAATTAATATTAACAACACTTTTCATCTCTTGTCGCTGCTGCAGTTGCAGTTTGAATAATTTCAGGTTTAAAACTATTAATTTCCTGTAATTGTTTTGCAAATTATTCATTGCATAGGTTATAATAAAAGGGGGATGTTTAAGTATCAGTCTGAATAAACATGGTGAAGTTCTAACTTTGTTATGAAAGATGACTTTAATGTTTTTTGTTCCAAAACATTATACAATCTAGTATCCTAAAGAGATAAGGCAATATCAATCAAAGTGCAGAGGTATTAATATTTAAAACTTGTCCTTTGTCTTTCATGAGTACTCTTTTACAGATAGCAGAGAGAGGGATTCTTCATTCTATCTGAAAATGAAATAACTCTCTTCTGAAGGAGCAAGTGTTCTTTAAGAAAAGTAAAGCTCACCAAGAATTGCAGTCCTGGCACAAGAAGCCCACATTTAGCTAAGTTTGGGATCCCTTGCCAGTACATGCTATGATAGGGACTTACAGGGACCCTTCTACTCAGTATAGGTCTGCAGAGAATCTGTGATTCTAAGTGTTAAAAAGACCCAAACACCAAAACAAACAAACAAAAAAAATCAACCCCCAACTGAAATCAACCTTAAAGAACCCACCTACTCAAACCAGAACTAACAAACAAAAAAAAACCCCAAAGCACCAGGATACACCAAAAAGCTTCCACACAGCCTCTCTGCTTCCCAGACTGTGAGAGGAAAGCTGGTCATAGATATGTTGCAGCTCTGAGTTTGCAGTGTTGATTAAATGCTGTAAATCTGCTTGTAAAGGAGGAAGATTAATCTGAATTTTCTTTCAAATGTGGGTGATCATTCTCTGATCCAATCCAAGCTCACCTCCCAGTTACGCCCTAACTGAGCCTGATCTCCAGAGCAGGCTCTCTCACCTGGCTTCAGGGGGTGCTTCAGCAGGGGCAGGTCCCACTGCTGGGGCCCCAAGGGCTTGGCTTTTCCAGCTCCATCACATGCAGTAGAGGGTCCTGGCAGAACCTGATGCAGCTTGCAGAATTGCTAATGCGTGAAGAGAAGTTACAAGCTAAGCACAAGCACAGGCTGTCTCTATCAGAGACTGAGACGTGCAGCCAGCAGCAGCCTGAACTGTAGGCTGGGCTAACCTGACACGTGAGTCCTAATTGCTAGACAGTCTTCCCAAAATAACCTGGTGCTAGCTGTTAGCACTCCTGGAAGTGGAGTAGCGTGTGAACAACCCTGTATCATAAAATAATATGGGATGTGGTAGTCCTCAAGTGACTGAGAGCAGTGGGTGGTGGGGTTTTCTAGTCAGTGGGATCCTTGGAGGAAAGGCAGAGAGAGGCTGGCTTGTTACAAATGTTCTGGTTGTGGTTCCCTGCCAGAGCAGTGTTAACAAAGGAGAGATGAGGGCTCAAAATAGACAAATCCATTCCCTGTAAATAACACCAGGAATGTGTGATACATAGTGCTACTGTTGGAGTGCTGTGTTAGTGTAAAAAAAGTTCTGAAGATAAAACTGTAATACTACTAGAATGGATATATTCTACATACCCCTTTCTAGACAGGTAGAAAACTTGAGAAGAAAATGTATAGTGTCTTAAAATGTAGATTAATTGACAGTGACTGTATGTGGGGAATAGTTAGTTCTTTTCTGTCTCTTATTTGTCTATGATATATATGTATTCTAACTGGGAAAGAAATGAAAATAATTTCACTTCAGATTCCTTATAAGTATTTTCTTGTAATTAAATTAGAATGCTGCTTGCAGCAGTTTACAAAATGCTTGTCAAAGTAAAGAGCAACTTGGCATATTTCCTGTTTTCAGAACTTAGAGCTAAAAAAAACCCTGGCACTGGAATTAAACCTAGCTTTTTTAATTTTTTTTTTTTTTAATAAGGGTTTACCTGTGTAGAAACTGATTTTATAGGCTTTTCATACAGCCATGAGTGTGACTGGAATGAGGAGATCCCTTTGGAGGGTTGTTGTGAACCAGAAATTGCACTGGCTTACCTTCACTGCATATGCAGCTTATTTAATGAAGTGATGAGCAAAGTACATAAGCCTGAATACACTGAAAGCTGACTTTTCTTGATATAATTATGCCTGGGATTTGATCTGTTTCTTTCCCTGTCCTAGTGGGAAGTTTATCCACTTACTGCTGTTCATAAGAGCTTAAGAGTGCTAAATTCAGCTGTTTCTTCAATGCATATATTTGTTCAAAGATATTCTATTCAAGCACAAACCAAGAGACTTCTGTGTCAATTATCAAAATCAGTAGAAAATGCAGGTGTGTGAAATGTATCCTTTTACATACAAAACGTGTCTGGTGTTCTTAATGAACCAGCTGAAGTTTATCCACTGAGGAGTTTTGCATTTATCTGCTTCTGCCTTACTTGAATGCTGTTTTTCTATCTCAGTTCAGCAAAGTTTTCTGGCAATGCCATAAGATCACTAAAATATAGGATTCTAAAATATAGCACCACTGAGAAGTAATGCTTGAGTTAACTTTGAGTTGTTTCACAGCACATAGTATATCCTACACATGGTGTTGCCTGGGATGCTTGGAATTGGGTTCCAAACTTCATCTTTCTGTCAAATGAATATATTTTTACTGATTAGCATATCTAAGATTCTTTTTTTCCTGAAGGAATATAATCCAGTGATTTGTGGTTTAGTGCAATCCTGTTCTATTCAGGTATAAGTTTCAGAGCAATAATTGAAGTAGGGTCTTAAGAGAGTCTTATTTTCTTTTAGGATAAAATTAATGTCTTGCAATGTTTAATATCCATTCATAAGAATGTATATTAATTATTACTGTATGTTCTTTTTGCTCTTCAAAACACAAAAATATTAATTCTAATTAAGTGACATGTTTAAATGATTAAAAATCCTCCCAAACCACAACAACATAAACCAGTACAAAATAGACTTTACCTTCTGTCAGTCAGGCTTACCTCTCCTCCAAGGTACATTAAGACATTTTGATTTATAGAGCATCAACTCCCTGATTAAACAACTGGATCATGCTTCTTTGCTTAACAGGTAATTCTGAGCTATAGCTTTATAATGGTATTATCTTGAAAAATGCTTTTGTCAGCAAAATGATACAGCTGTAATGAAATTGTGGTTCAAAACAAAATTTGCAATCATAACACAGATGGCAAGAGTACCAGTTCAGCTCGAGATTTTTCCTTTTCCAGGCTTAACAAACCAAATAACAGTGGAATTGAAGGAAGGAGTGCTTAAAAATATGCAGGTTGCCCCATGTCAACACCACATTTGTTGATCAGAATTTGTTGATCAGAATTTGTTGATCAGAATTTGTTGATCAGAATTTGTTGATCAGAATTCTGTTGATATATATATTTCTCTTTATGAGGAAGCTTCTTCCATTTTTGTCATAAAACTACGACCACTTTGTTAACCATAAAAGTGATTTGTGTTAAAAGTTGTATATCCACTCGGAGTGGGAGAGCTGCATTATAACTGCTTCCTAAGTTGGATAATACTTTATTTGCAAAAAAGCACTTGTGCATGTGTGTGTAAAAAGACATGCAGGATTGAAAGCTATAGGCTAGGAATGTACCTTGGAGCTTAAACATCCATCCCACCCCCTGGATTCTGTGTTCCTGTTGGTGCAACAGTCAAAACAAGGGAAAATCTTACAAACAGCCATATAATCCTTATGTGCACTACACTGCAGTGGAGACCAAGGCACAGCATAAAAGAACCAAACCTTTTTTTATTTCCAGAATTTTGTTTCTGGATTCTGCCACTTTTTCTCAGCATTTCCCTCTTGCTGTGAGTTTCTGTACAGAATGTCACAGACAACTGTGATGGTGCCAGCAGCCAGAGGAGTGTGGGGACCTGTGCTTTGCTCCTCAGGTTGGCTCTCATCTGCTAATGGTGAGTCCTGTGGTCTGTTCTCCCTCTCTATGACAGAAAATACACTTCCAGCACCTGGAATAGTGTTCTGGGGATGTCTGTGTCTATTTTAATGGCTCTTCTCCCCACCAGTACCTGTCATCAGAGATGCATTAACAGTTCTGTTGGATTTTCTGGTACAATATATTATCTGTCTGGCTAGAAAACTGCAGAGGAGACAAGATGTCCTGAAACATGGAAAAAGTGTGGAAAATACTCTGTTCTTTCAGTAAGGTAAGCCATTATCCTGGTGAGATTTTGTGGCCTGTATTTTTCTTTTCCTCTTTCAAGCCCTGCCAATTAAAATTTGACTATACTGAATCCCTAGGGTTTTTTGAATCTCAAAGACTCTCACATTCATTATACACTAAGAGCTGAAAAAATAAGGGTCAGCCAGTGTCTGTTTCTTTATGTTCTGCCCATGAAGTTCTCCACTCAGACCCTTGTCCTCAGTGATTAGAATTGGTAGCAGAGGTACCAACTTTTTAAGTCCTTACACAATTTTTATAGTACTTTCAGGGGTAAAGGGGCTTGTTGGCTTCTAAGTGTGACATATTTTTAGTACTCTAGCAAATGTTAGAAGTGGCATTCCCTTTTGGGGCAAGGGGAATTGGGCTGAAAGGAGCAGTCTTTGTTGAAGAATACCAGGAATGGTTCTGTGAGGAGCCTGTGTCCTGACCTACACAGAAGTGTCCTGGGCTTCCTCTTTATCATATTAATAATTTTAATAATGCTGCATGAAAAAAATAGAGTAAGGGTTGTGGAACTTGTAGCTCACAGGAGCAAAAAAGTGAATGCTTTCCAAGAATGGAAGTGGATTTTATTCAAGTGACCAAAAAAAGCTAGAGAAACATGGTGAAAAATTCTAAAGTACATTTGCAAGACAGGGCATTGCAGCATCACAAATTTCTCTGCAGCATACACAGAATACACCAGCTTCTAGGAGCCTGAATATGAGCCTTCAGAAAAATAAGGGGGAAATTGTGCAGATGGTACTGCTGCAGTGGATGTCAGCTAAACTGGCTCAGTATTCAAAAGAGGAGAATGGAGCTGCAAGTTAATTGTAGAAAAACTAGAAGAACATAAACCACCTTGGTTTAAAGAAGTCTTTGTAAATGAGTATTTTATTTGCAGAACCACATCTCCAGCTGTCAGGTTTGACAGCAGATTATGATACTAATCCTACTTAAATGGTTATATAACCAATTAGTGGTAGGTGTGATGAACTCAGTGCAGCCTCGGAAGAGTTTAGCATTCAAGCAATGCATTGTTTGTGGAGCAGATTGCATGGTAAATGTTGTGGATTAGAATTTTTATAATTTTCCTGTGTTTGTGTCTATAATTCTGAAGTGTGAGGTCTCCTCTCTGTTGCTAAATGCATTGTCTGTTTTCTAAATATACCTATGTGCGATGCAAAAATCTTGAATAAAACTAATTCTTAGTCCTATAATTCCTGTTCCAGAATGTGGCCAGCTACTTGAAAAGACAAGTAAAGCTTGAAAGACTGTGAAAGCCCCAAAGACTGTTTCTTTCTTGATTAATTGATACAGCTAGTTTGAGGTTAATACACTCCTGTCTAGAAGTGAGAAAAGTTTAATATAGGTGAAAATCATGTTAATAACTGCATAGCATCAAAAATGGGGTCTCCCTTGCTTCCTAGGATCAGTCTTACCAGAATAGACTAACAGGCCTCTGTTAACTATTTTCCAGGTGTATAAAAAATGAAAATGTGAGTTTTGCAGAGTGAAAATACTCTATGGAGCATAGTGAACTACTGAGCTCCTTCAGTTTAGAGATAAACAATGTAGGTCACTGCTGGCTGGCCTCCTGAGGAGTAACTGGCCTTTTTGAGACAATAATTGGCTGATGCTTCATGGATGCTGTGTCAATAACATTGTATTTATCTTAATTGAATCTTGGAAATAATATGGTTAGAAGATAAGGCTTTTTTAAGACTCATGTTGGCTGTTGTATTCTCTTGTCAAGATCTCTGTGATGAATATTAAAATATGAGCACTCTTTGAGTGAAGGCTTTGGAGCCCATTCCTTTAAAATACAACAGCTAAGACTCTTGGACTGTCAGATTCCTTATGTGTTTAAAGCTTTAGTGTACATCTTGGGGAATGTACTGGAGCTTGTGAATATATTCAAATTTACCATCACATTTGAACACTAACTAGTCAGTTTTAATGGCCAGTGCTACAATAAGAGTAATTAACGTGATCAAACTACCTTGTTAGAACCAGCAAAAAGCCCCTTTTAATTAAGCAGGGTTGAAGTGATGAGCTCAAGATGCTGTGTACTTCTCTAATGAAAGCTATTAAAGGCAGATCCAACTAATTCAGGTGAAATTCTACTTCTGCATCCAGAAGGATTGACTGGAAATGCAGTGCAGCTCTACATTGATAAGGATCCCAGGGTCACTCTTTTTTTTTTTTTTTTTTTACAACTTCAGATTGGTGTCATGTTGTAGTTTAATTCAAGCCCCATGTAGTTGTACACTAATCCCAGGTAGCCTGACTCCAGGCAGTGATGAGATGGAGCTCTTTCCTCCCTACAAGGCTGTTAGTGCAGTTCAGGTTTTGATTGAAGGCCAGCTGTAACCTGTTTTCTGGAGGTGGTGTGGGCATAAAGATGATTGGTACAGGGAACGGAGAATTTCCCAGTCTTTGGTTTGCTTTACAGATTTGTGGTTTTCAGCTACATTATCGACCTATCTGCATTTCCTTACAAGATATGTACTCCAGCACAGCAGTTCAAGTTTAATAGCTCTTTCTGGAAGAGGTTAAGAAGAAAAGATATGGAAAAATCTATGCATCTTTAGAAAGGTTTTTTTTAAAGTGCTTTTCCATAACAAGCTGTTTAATTATTCAATGCAATGTAAACATAAACAGATACTCTTTTACAAGGAATAACTTCATTAAATATCTATTCAAAGCAGATGCATATATTTTCTAACATGGCAGGAGGACTGGAAGGTACTTATCTAAGGAAGAGAAAATTTAGTCTATAAAATGATTGAATAATAGATGTGTAATTTTCTAGGTTGCATGTTCTTTCTGAGCACTAATAGCATTGCAGACCTCATAAGCTTTTCAGGAGAGTATTTTAAATCTTCAGACTCAATGGGGCACATATAAGTTAGTGTACATACACAGGAGTATATTTGCATTGTGACTTTCAATCTTGCATACATATGTGCACAATTGAGTCTCTTGTGAGGAATGTAATTTACAACTTATTGAAACTCTCTAGGCTATAAATTTCAGTAAGCAGCTGCTTTGTCAAGGTTCATGTCCTCTGTGCCTTTTTGTAAACCTGCTTTCTCAAACGCTCCTTTCCCTGAACCTCTCTGACTTACAGGAGTCTAATGGGGGCATTCCTTTTGATTTATCATCTCTGCTGTAAATTCTCCTTGCAAACCCTGCTTGCTCCCCTCCTCTTTGAGGCTACCTGTAGTGCACTTTTATATGTGGTACCTTGTTGCCCCTCTGCTGCTTGCCCTGAGGGACAGCCCTTGCTCTCAGTCTGGCTGCCCGTGGCTGCTCTTCACTTGAATTTCATTGCTAGGGGATGGATTTCTGGTTTGAAGCAAGTGGTCTCAGGCATCTATGAGACTCTCCTACCCATGCTACAGGGTTCTGCCTCTCTGCTTCTGGTTTTTGCATGGGCAGTGCTGGATTGCAAGAGCAGAATTTAAAATATTCTTAGAGACTCTTAGAGAGTAAACTGTGAAAGCTCCAAAGACTGTTTCTGTCCTGAGCCTCTGTACAACTTCTCTTTGAGTGAGTTTGCAAAAGCCCTTTCTGGTCTGTAAAGTCTGTGAAATGGGGTTTTCCCTCTAGACTGTGATCCCAGCTGGAATCTATGTGTCCCTTTAAAAGCTGGTGCTTTGTTCCAAATTCCACGAGGTGTGTTGCAGTTGACTTTTCCTTCAGAAAGGGCTTTAAATCATTCTAGCCTGTACTCCCTTTGAGTCAGTTATAATCAGGAGCAGAATTTATGTGGAGCAGTAAAATGTGATACTGTGTACAACCAGCTGAAATTTGCCATGGCTTATCCATGGAATTCCTCCTGTGAAAGCTGTTTTGTGCTCCCTCCCTCCCTGTTGCTCATTACTGCACCTCTGGAGCCTGATTTCAACCACGGGGAAAATGACTGAAAGAAGGGTGAAATAAAGTTCTCCACTGGAGTTAATGCTTTTATACCCACTAACTGGATAGCTGGCCTAGTTGTTGACATGAAGGAAAATGTCACGAGGAAACAAACAGCAAACCCTGGCAGTTCTGCAGCCCTGTGACAGAGGAGACTGCAGTGGGTGTTGGGAGCCCCTTGCTTACTCTCCTCCCAACCCTGCCTCTTGCCCAAATTACACTGCCTCTAATAAAACATTGCCCTTCTTAGTCTTGTGATTTGTTTTTTTATCTTTCTTTAATTCTGACCTCACATCTTTTTATGATCCCTTTCCCTGCTGCCTTCTCTGCCCTGAAATGACTGTGGGTATAGTGTTGCCTTCTGCTAAATACAAACGGAATTAATGCCAAATAAGTTGTGATAACAGAAAAGAGCTTTTTAAAATAGATTTTTCCTAACTTCTGTGCTTTAAATATTTGTTTTACTACTGGAAACAACTCAGTGTTTTTCTGCTTTTTAATCCAAAAGAGCTGGAAGCTTAATTTTTAATATATTCATAATACCTTTGAATGTTTGGGGTTTATTGGAGCAATTAATATATAATAATACCTAGTGTAGGATTCATTTAATGAATTTAAAGTGATTATATGCAATATAGTGAATATTCTAATTGGATGTTGCTAATCAAGCATTCAGTTGTAACTGATTCAGCAGCACTGGTAGGGCTGCAGGTACGGTCAGCCTTGTTTTGCTGTGTTTGTTCTTCAGCTTTACATTTCATTGTCCTATAAGAGTTATCTAATTGCAATACAATTGCAAACAAATCCAGGCATTTAAGAGCTTGAAAATGTTCTTGCTGGATCAAAGCACAATAACTGAGACTTGCTGTATGCATGTGTATCATTGCATTGCTGCTCCTATTGAGATAATCTTGCTTAATTTAATTTTGTGGGAAATGTTTTACTGTTCACAACTAGCTGCTTATCAATTTGTGCTGTTGAAATAAAGACTGTGCCCTCAAGTCTATGGCACTGACACTGAGGATCATTATCAAGATGGCATATGATGATGTTGGTAAGCGTGCACTGTCCTTGCAGAATGACGGAAAACTGAGTTTCTTCTGTATGCTTTGCATGAGGCCAGAAACATCCCTGCTTATTTTAAAACCTTGAATGTTCTTCCTCTTGTAAAATAATCACTTTGATCATTTTGGACTGTGTCAAATATCTACTTGTTAGCACTGAACACAATTACTAGACTGTAGTAGTCAAAAAAATCAAAAAGAAAAATCAGAAAATATTATCAGTTCTGAATATATAAATATTTAAATATCTATAGTCAGCAAAATATTTAAATGCAATGTACAGCACATATCTGTGATGGTTTTAGCTAGATTTAGAGATGGAATATATTTCTGTTTGCCATATGTGGTTACTAGCACTGAGAAGGAGACCGTGAGCCTTTGCTTCAAGCTGTCAGTCTTAAGAAAAGTGTGAAAAGCTCTACTCAGTTATCCATCATTAGCCACCACATCTCCAGTGAGGGTTTAGTATCACAGCATTCTGTCTCTGTTGAAACACTAGCAATTCTTCAGCTTTGTTTTTTCATATTATTGTGCTGAGGCCGGGGGGCAGATTTTGGGTTTCACTCTGTGGTCAGTTAATGAAATCCATCTGAGAACAGCTGGGCAGCACAACAAATACCCCCAGCCTTGTGTTAATCTCCTTGGTGCATCAGTTCTTCAGTCCAGCATAGCAAGAGGGTAGTTTTGTCCATCTAACAGCAGAACACCAGCTCTGCTGTCCCTACTAGAGGATGGCCATGCCCTCCTTGCACTCCAGAGAACTCACACTCATCCTGGGTGTTGCCCACCCACCTCTTTAGTGCCTGTGCCTCGGGGTCAGGAGAGGCATTGCACGCACCCTTTGGGGCTCAGAAACCTGTGCAGATCCCTGGGAATGGGCTCCCTGGTGACTCTGCTGGCTTTCTGCAAGAGTCAAGCTAGCTCATCTTGCAGGCCCTCAATAAGATGCACTTGCATCATTAAATTCCAATATTTTATGCATTTTCACTGGCTGATGTTAGTATTTATGAAGCACTTTCTATTCAGGAGTTAGGGCAACACAGAACACCTTTGGGAGCTGCTGTGCTATTACTACCTTGCCTTCTAGATGAGAAGGTAAATTGACTTGCCAACGGCCATGCAAAGTCTCTGAGGGAACCAGAAATATAGCATGGACCCGTCAGTGGGTGCTTTTCCCTACACAGTAATACCTTTGCATTAGAGAAAATAAATTAAAAAAAAATATTGGAGATGTAAGAACAGGAACCACTGAAAAGTAATGCAAATGCAACACATTTTTCTGGTGCAGTTAGCACAGAAGCAACCTCAGGAAAGCACTGTGCAGTGAGCTCCTTTCTATTAGTAAATTAATGCCTCAGCCGTGCCATCTGACTGCCTGCCAGCTGAGTTTTGCTTAATATTGAATGAGCCTGAGGCAGGAATAGTAAGTCCTGTGCCATTCGTGAAGCCAGCTTGGTTCTGTAACTATATGTTTTTCATTTTGTTTCAGTGGTTTGGTCCAAAATAATCTCCCTGTGGCACCTAGAAATTAGATGTTTGTGAGTATGATCCCACCTACACAGAGTGGGAACTGATTTGCAGTATCTGTGTTGCTAGGTTTTGGCAGGTTCATGTAGAAGAAAACAGCTTTGATCAGCAAGGAGAGAGGGAGAGAAAGCATCCCTTGTATGTATTTCTCAGTTGGGGATGAGTACCCAAACCACAGCAAAGAAATGAAAGGATAATTGGTTGGAAAGTGGAAGTTTTCATCCTTAAAACTGTTTGTTCTATTTGGTCAGTTCTGGGTCATTTGCAGGTCTGAGATATTATAAAGCAGGAACACATTTTACAGGGAACAGCACCTGAAACATGAACTCCTTTTGAAGCACCAGAGATCTCACCCTCTGCTACTTTCAGAACTTGCCTCTCATAAAGCCTTGCAGCAGACATGAGACATCAGCAGTCTGAAAAGGAGCCACACTAAGAAACACCAGATCTATAATGATACATTATTGATGTGTCTTCCCATTAAGTACTCTCTAATCCCATTATGTTAGGATTGTACAGCTTGAGTGCAGTAGTTTACAGTACTTAATGTGCATCTCATAGTTGCATTACTCAATGTGAAATAAGATAGATGTGTGGCGTTTGCCTTGCTTTTGTTGTTCAAACAGGATCTACACCTTGTTTGAAACTTTAGGGAGGGCTGTAGATCAAGAATCACTGGTTAGGTATGTTGCTTTTTGTCTTGTTTTTCAGCTTTCCCATTGCCCTTCCAGTTGCCCTTCATGGCCTTTATAAAAGCTACAGCTGAAATGCTCAACAAGAATTTTAGGACACCCCCAAACTCATCATGCTGCTACTCCAAAATTACCTTGATTTCTTATCTTGCAAAGACTTATTGTGTTAATTTTATTTCAAGACTCTTGATATGGCCTGCATTTCCAAATCAAGGTGATTTGGATCTTACTTGGGTAAAATAACAGCTGCCCCTGTGTGTGTCTCAGACTGGGATGCTTGAGGGTGCCACCTCTCTTGGGTGTTGTGGGTTGTTCTGGTGAGTGTTTTGGGGTGCTCAGTGTTCCCTTCCTGGCTATGGGAAAAGCAAGTTGTGGATTGTTTTGTTGGGCACGTGGACACTCGAGGCTCTCTCTTGCCAAAGCCCTGCTTGTCAACATCCTCACCCAAAGCATATTGAAATCTCTCAGCTGATCTTTTTCAGTGAGATCAAAACAGAGCTGCAGGTGGTGTAGACATTCAAAATGCAGTTCATAATATATGTAAAGTTTTTAGGCTGATGATTTCCCAAGTGTGACCCTGAATTTGGGCATAGGAAATTCTAGTCGTAAAACCTGTAGCTTGTATTAATATAGCAAAATGGGGATGACAGATTGATGCTGGCACACCTCTCAACTGCCCTGTAATGACTTGACCAGCTGTGATACAAGTAGGAATAATTTCTGGGCTCCTTCTTTAATTTTACAGTTATTATTTTTTATATTTTGGTAGTATTTATTTGATTGTGTGTGGAATTGTTTTCAGCATACCTGACAGCTTCCAAATCTCTCTTTTGACCAGAGAGGAGCTGGATGACACATCTGAGATGTCTTAAAGCGTTGAGAGGTAGAAAGAAAAAAAAAAAAACAAAAAAAAAAAAAGAAAGCTCTACAAACAGTTTAACACTGTAAAGTGACTGAGTGTTAGAGGCAGCCATGGCCAGTGATGAGCTGAGGTTACAGAAGTAGAGGGAACGTGGCTTTGCTCTGTTTCCATTGCCACCATCTACACTGTGCACATGGTGACACTGCCTGCTGTGTGCTGTCCCCAGCCTGCTGGTGCTCTCCTCTGGTTATTGCAGCCAGACACAGCAGCAAAGCCCCCCTGGAACCTGTTCCATCAGAGTGGGAGCTGAGCTGGAGGCCATGGATGGCTGAGGTATGGGAAATGGATTTGTAGAGAATTCTCAAAGCCTGACAGAAGGCTCACATAGCCTTGTGCATCTGTGTGCAGCCTTTGAGATAAAAAATGATGACTTAGAAATGCCATGGAATAGGACAGATATTGTTGAGAGAGAAATGGAACTGGAAACAATTTCAAATGATGGCCTTGCAAATAAGACTAGATACTTTGGAGAAATAGAACAATGAAAGATGCATTGTAGTAGGACCCACGAGGGTTAATTTGAGGTGATTGTCTTTAAGGCACTAGAAGCATTGTGTGGCAAAAGCTGATAGGACAAAAATGCTTATAATGTGTTTTAATTAGGAAATAGTTTGGCTTCTGATTGTCATGGCGTGTATTGTAACATCTGTGCTGTCTCACCCTTCACATGAGACTTAAAATGGAGTAAAAGTTTTTGAAACACCTCTCAGTTGCCCCATCTCTGGATCAGAAAAGGGTATAATCCGACACTGAGGCACATGTTCCTGGTTTTATCCAGCTTCTTGCTCCAAGCTTTGTGCTCTTACATAGCTAAACTGTCATCAGATGGGGAATCAGTGCAGCAGGAACATAACAATAGCAGTGACTTTCATAGCCTCTGATTCTCTGATCCCTGTGTAGGAGCTCCTGCTTACTGCCCTTTGAGATGCCTCTAAACTTCAGAGATGTTCAGGCAAAAGAGTCTGTTCCTGCTGGGATGATAAGTGACTAAAAAAGGGAGGTGGATAGAGCTGGGGGAAGAGTTGGCATTGCTTCTGTTGTTACCAGGGAAGGGAGAGGTGCTTCTCTCTCTGCTGCTATTTCACAGTACCCAGATTCTCAGCAGTAACAGCCAGGAGCAAGCCAGATTTTTCTGTATTCCAGTGTGCTGGGAAGCACAATAGAGCTAAGGCTGTTTTTGCTGGTGGGACAGACATTTAGCTGCTAATGGTTGTAGCCTGCCATGCCTGGCTGTGTGGGTTTTTCCTAGCTTAGGTTTAGGCTTCTCCCAATTAAAGAAATGAGACAGAAGGAGTTTTCTGTGTGTGTGGGAACTTGGGTCATCTATAGGGAGAAAGAATTAACTTTTGTGGTTTAGTCAATAATTTCTGTTTTCTCTGGGATGATCCTGGGGAAAATAAGAGTGTGCTTCTCATTTCCCACTACCTTTGAAAACAATCTCCCTACCCCCTGTGTTTAATCTGCATTGACTGAATGCTAATCAGGGTTTGTTCCCAGGTAAGTGTTAAGAATTCGTGTCTGTGTTTTGGATTTTGCATGTAGTAGCCTTCTTTTTATTTTTACAGCTAGTAGTTCTCTGAACTTGACCAAAAAATAAAACCCTTAAAATTAAATGTGTCTCAGGTTATCCTTGCCTCTATTTCTGCCCTAGTGCTGCTTTTGTTCTTTATTGCCATCAGAACTCAGTGAAGTCTGCTTCCAATTTGTGGTCTTCCAGAGAATGGACCTATTCTTTCTGGCAGCTTTAAGTAACTCTGATTGTTCAGTCTCTGTATTGGCTTGATTGTGTTCTACAGCAGTGTCATGGTTTCTGTAATATTCTTTCTTTTTTTAATAGTAGAAGGACCAGAACAGAAAGAGCAACTTTTCAGAAGACTAGAATTAGTCTGTGAGGTGTGTGAATTGAAGTACCAGAGGACCTAATATTATTTTTTCAACTTTTTATCTTAGTACTGTGTCAAACGACAATGAGTAGCTGCATCCGGAGAGATTCTAAGCCAAAAAATCTGCTTAGAGAAATTGGAATATGGGAAAAAATGTACTAGTGTAAAAAAAAAAATAAAATCACTTAATCCTGGCTGGTTTTATCTTTTTTTTTTGGTCAACAGCTGCTTAAAAAATATGTTTACTCATTGTATTTCTCATCTAAGTTGAAAACATATTTTCAAATAAAGTCAGATTTAATGTGTTAAAACTGTGTTTTAAGCTGGAGCAGGTGGGTTTTAAAAGAAACAATTTTCCAATTAGACAGTTGAGTCTGCAAATATCTGTGCAGGTACCTGCCTGTGAACATAAGGTTGTCTGTAGACAGATTGGTCTGCTCATTTGACTGTGTTTCTGCCTTCTTTCTGAGCTGCCACTTGAAATATCTGCTGCCCTTCAAAAATTGGAACAAAATCTAGCTTTCTAGCTTGTTTTATCAGCTTCTCATAGTCAGGTGTGTGAGCTTAAAAGGGAATCATATTGGTAAATAATTCAGTTTAGTTTATAGTCTGAGCTGCTTAGGCAGTGTGACAACAAAGTTAAAAACATTAAAACATCTAAGAAATAAAATACTGAAGATAAAAGCTGCTGAGGTACCCATGATTTAATGCTGTTTATGTGCTTATTTTTTCTCAAATAAAAATGTGCTCAATTCTTTTGAAAGACACAAAGAGTTAAATAAGTCTCTGATTCCTCAAGTGGGGGATTCACTTGAACTCCTGTAATAAATAGAGTGAGTGCCTGGCCTTCAGTTCATTCAACAGTAGGAGTAAAGAAGTTTGCTGGGAAGCAAAAAATAAGAAAAAAAAATATCAGCGAGTCATTAATATTTGACCAAAATGGTGTTTTTTTTTAAAGTAACATGTTTCCTTCAGAAATCTCGATGTTAGGCTGTCATCCTTTTATGCTTAATTTGGGAAGGGCAATGTTGATGCAGAATGAAATGAAACCTCTTCAGCAGCCACCTTGTCTGTTTCTGTCCTAGTTTAGCCCCAGCTGGCAACAAAGTACCAACCCCCACATCCATCTCATGGTGGGGTGCAGAGAACAATCAGAAGAATAATATGTGGGTGGAGATAATATAGTTATCAT
>VXBR01000871.1:647958-665527 GCA_013400215.1 Cisticola juncidis
CAGCCTGGAGGAGACTGAGGGGAGACCTCACTGCAGGTCCAACTTCCTCCTGAGGGGAAGAGCAGGGGCAGGCACTGAGCTCTGCTCTGTGGTGACACTGACAGGACCCCAGGGAATGGCCTGAAGCTGTGTCAGGGCAGGTTTAAGTTGGACATTAGAAAAGTTTCTTCCCCCAGAGGGTGGCTGGGCACTGGAACAGGCTCCCCAGGGCAGTGGTCACAGCACCAGCCTGGCAGAGCTCAGGAAGTGTTCAGACAATGCTTTTTAGGCACATGGGTGACTCTTGGGAATGGTTCTTTGTAGAGCTAGGAGTGGGACTCCGTGATCCTTGTGTGTCCCTTCCAACCATCTTATTCTGTGATTCAGTTTTTTATGCCAGACTAAAAAAGAAAAGTAAACCCAGGATATTTATTATCTGTAGGTGTCTGTCCAAAAGTACTTGCACCTTCCATGTTATGAACATCTGGCACAGAGGCATACAGCAGCAAGCCTTCTAAGAAGTTCTGGATTGGTATCAACTCCAAGGAAATCTGTCAACTACTTGGGGCAGGATTGGATGTGCACTTGTCTAATTACCTTGGACAGCAGTAAAAGCCATGCATCTGATCCTGCCTGTTAACAGACAGCAGGAGAGAGCTAAGGCAGGTACACAGAGTGTCTAGACAGGTCTTAAAAGAGATGGAAAATCTCACAAACATTAAGTTTAAATGCCTGTTGCTTGTATCTGCAACCCACCTTCAGTGGATGCTTTGACAAGTAGCCTTCAAAGCTGTCTGAGGACAAAAAGTGAATCTTTCAGAAGTACCTGAAATCTAATTTCAAATGTTAGTTCAAAAATACTAATTTGTGTTCCTTCAGTCTAAAGAAATTCTGTTAATGGAACGCTTAAGACTCTAAATCCTTCAAGGATGTTATAAGCAGATTTTAACATGGAGAGAAATAAACTCCAGGTTTCTCAGGCAGCTGAAACAGAAAGTCTGCAAAGATGGACAAGAAGCAGAGATATTGAAATGAATATTTTATATTGGTAGGAAATCGGAATTAACCCAGTTTGCTTTTCAGAATTTTGAGAATTTTTGAGAATTGCCCTGGTGAGCATCCACTTGCTCTGAAGAAAATAGTGTTTATTTAACGAGGGATGTATAGGACTTTTGGATTTTGAAACCCAAACCAAACAACAACCTATTAGAGTGGAATCAGTAAGTTCCTTGCTTTCGTAATGTTTTAGAGGTTTACAAAAAATTGTCATAAACTGCATGTAAGGACTTGATGTAATTTCTTGATGACACTTGAAGGACTCCTTGTTTAGGAAGTTAGAAAGATTTCATCCCAAATAAGAAGTGAATTAATACAATAAAAAGCCAATCCGATAACTCTGTGCTCTGTCACTCCAGGCCAATTTATCACATCAGAAAAGCCTGTTTCATCCAAGGTGAAAGTGGAGGAAGGTAAGTTGATGACAAATAACAAAGTACTGATATTGCTGGAGAGCTGACAGCTATGACTGAAGGTCATTACCATGACATTATCATTATCTGGGCAGGATTAAATTAAGTCCAGAACTAATTATATTGTCCTTTCCAGAAACAGTCCAGAAATACTTCTGGTAAATGTCAAAAATACAGTTCAATATTATGATGTTTGGAGCTTGATACTCAGTAAGGGGTGCATGTGTTTGTGCAATCATGATATAGTAAGTGGAAAGGAAGCCAGTAAAGAGGAGTAGTATAAGAATATTTCATAGTCCTCTATCTACGCATGCCAGTAAAACTCAACTGGGTAGATACAGGCAGACACTGCAGCCCACATCATGGGTCTTCATCCTTCTGAGAAGGGAAATAATTGTTTTTACATCTTTTGCCAAAGCTAAGTTTTCCAAGCTTCAAGCCTTACTTTCATATATCCTATCTTTCCAACTTGCTGTATTTAAAGTACTTTGAAAAATATTTATCTTCAAAACATGTCAGACAAGTGTACTTTTGTGATCTATCCTTTCAACTGTCATTTTTCAATCTCTTTTTTATGTGTATTTATCCTTTTTCTGTGTGTATATTTGTGTGTTTTTTCTTGGATATTCAGTATTTTTATGCTATGCCTATGCCCATCTTGATTTTTTCTCTACTTTCCTGTTTACCTACATTGGTCTTTTCTCAGTGTTACTGCCTTTATTGCTACTTGCCAGAAGCATAGCTGAATTTATCTTTGAACAATTTCAATTTCTTTTCTGTTGCTCTTCTTGTCGTGCTTTATACCTTCACATTTCTTTTGGCTTCACTCTCTACCCACAGTGTGTTGTGCTGAAATACAACATCTTTCTTTACCTCTAGTTTCGTTTTGGTTTATTTATGGATACAAACACAAGTATTTTACAGGTGTTGTTTGAAAGTTACCCCATCTGTTCATCTTAGTGATGGGATTTCTGGGATTTAAGCCCTATTTACTTTCTAAGGAAGTGCCTTGCAGTGATGCCTCAGCTATTCCTGGAGTCATCAAGCTGGGTGGCAGTCAAGGCAGTTTTGTTCTTTCCCCTATTTCTTGTCTAGTTTATGCCTCTCTTCTCTCACTTTGTGCCCTTTTGTGAAATCCTTGCCATCATCTTCAGTTCTCTTTTTTTTTCCTTATATCTCTAGCTGAAAATTACATTTATATTTTTATGTTTGGACACATCTTTATTTTTTACGTGAATAAGAATCATTTGTGGGCAGGACTGTACACAGAAAAGGTGAAAAAATGTGAAGAAATGGCTCTGCTGCTTTTTTTCCTGGGCTTAGAGACCAAAGAAATTGTGCTGGGGGAGATGGGTGGGGAGTGAGTAAGGGAGTGTGGAAGTACAGTGGGAATGGGAAGGAGTTAATGAAATGGCTCAGTGTTTCATATCATCAGGAGAATGATCCCTGGTACCTCTGCAGGCCAACAGGCACCCAGCCATCCTCTGAGGGAAGAGCTTTTTCCTGATATCCAACCTAACCCTGCCCTGACACAGCTTCAGGCCATTCCCTCGGGTCCTGTCAGTGTCACCACAGAGCAGAGCTCAGTGCCTGCCCCTGCTCTTCCCCTCAGGAGGAAGCTGAACCTGCAGTGAGGTCTCCCCTCAGTGTCCCCAAGGCTGGACAGACCAAGGCACCTCAGCCCCTCCTCTCACGGCTTCACCTCAAGGCCCTCTCTATCTTTGTTGCTCTTGTTTGGACTCTCTCTAACAGTTTAATGTCTTTTTTATACTGTGGCACCCAAACCTGCCCCAGCCCTGGCGGTGAGGCCGCCCCAGCCCAGAGCAGAGGGGACAATCCCTCCCTTGCCCGGCTGCCATGCTGGCCCTGGTGCCCCAGGACACGCTTGGCCCTCCTGGCTCCAGGGCACTGCTGGCTCAGATCCAACTTTCATCCACCAGGACCCCCAGGTCCCTGTCCCTGGCGCTGCTTTCCAGCCTCTCATTCCCCAGTCTGTCTGTACAGCCAGGGCTGCCCCATCCCAGGTGCAGATTCCAGCACTTTCCCTGCTGAACTTCATGTTGTTGGTTTATAAGACATTGTTTAAACTTGTAATTCCCTTATAAACATGAAGGATGGGGAAGAGAAGAGAAAAAGCAAATACTCTTCACTTTAAAATGGCAATATTGACAAATTCCTAGTATTCTTCATCTCTGCAAATCTGTATTTTGATGAATGTCTATGTGAAAACAACCTATGTGCTGAGCTGGCTCTCAGTATCAGCAGTCCTGGGGTTCTGATGCCCACAGTGCAGATCTTATATAGTTCTTTAATGGATTTATTCAGATGAAAATATAGTTAATCACCCAATACTGTGAAATCAAAAGCTTCCTATAATTTCATGCCCTTAATCAAACAGGCATTTCTTCTCTGACCTTGAGAGATGGGGAGCAAGAAAGCAAAAAATGCAAACCCACTCTGTCACTGTGTACCTTGTGCCTCCTTGCTATAATAAAAGCCAGTAGCAGCTGCAGTTCAGTGGCTGACAAAGGAGAAACCAAAGCCTGCATGCCCTGTAGCATCTCTGGAAATGTGTAAGGGATATGGGGATTCTTTGCATCTCCTCTGGACCTCAGTGGTCTGTTGGAAGCTGTCTCTTTCTGGGCTATAGGGCCTCTGTGTTTGCAGGGTTTAAATGCTTAGATCCACCTGAAGCTGTGAGACAGAGACTTGCATCACTACAAAGCACTGCTCAGGGTAACAGGAGATAGATACAATATTGTCCTGGGGCCTTTCCATGCTTGTTGTTTTGTTCTGCACTCAGGCATGTTCATTTTTTACTGGAGTGTTGTCTTTGCCTTTTGGCTAGGTTGCTGGCTTGCTGCACTAAATGCATATTTACTTTTTTTCTCAGCCCTTGCCTCTGTCCTTTTGTGTCATGTTAATATCTGTCTTAATTTTACTCCAGATGTGTCTCATGAGTTATGTGGCCCTGGATACATCCATTTGTCAATCTGTAAAGAATCACTCAAAAAGCCAAAGAAACCCTGCTGATTGTTAAACATTCGAGATTTCTTTTGTATTTCAGTTTGCCCTATTCAGCTGTAGACAATGTTCCTTACTAACAGTGTGAAATTCTTAGTGCAGAGGGATTGGAGACCTTAATTCTGTGATGTTCTTGTCCAATGAAGAATAACTTAGCTAAGCAAGTATTTCTGGGTTTTTTTTTAATCACTGTTAACACTAGGAATATGCTATATTAAGCTTCCTAAAGTTGTTTTTCTTTATTGTATATAAAAAACTCCCCTACCTATTTTGTAGTCAAATAATGTGTTTGTTCTAGAACAGCGAGACACATTTTTATGCTTGATTGTTTGCATACCCTTCAAATAATATTGCTTGTATGCTTAATACAAATCTTCTCCATGCTGGTGCACAGTTAACTTATGTTTAATTTATAGTCTTGGTCAATTTATAAACTGTGAAAAAAATAAACAGCAGAAAACAACCCTGGACAGTCTCATTAAGCTGGTGAAAGATGAGATGAAAAAGTCAGTGATCCTTTGCCAGAAAATCTTGAAGATGCAAGCCCAGTCCCAGCAGAGTCTGGTTTCTTTTGGCTTTATCAGTCTCAGTCACTGTCTCTCCCAGCAGAAATGTGTTTCCTTCGGCTCCAGCACTGCCCTAAGTCCTCAGGAATAATTATACCAGTCTTGCATAAAATGTGGGGAGGCTAGAAGGAACCAGTTAGATAAATATGGGTGGTTTTGGTGGGTTTTAAATATTTAACAAGTTAATAAAAAAAATCTACCCATTCAGATTTTGTAATGGAACTTAATGTTTTTGCATAGTAAAGAAAAAATTGCAGTTACGTTACTAAGTACAGTGTCTTATTTTTTCCATTATAATGTGAATTTGAGTCCATTTACTTTCCTAATTGTGTTTTGCAGTCTTCATTGATCTACCCCAGCAGTAAACCAAACCCTAGTTAAATGATGTGGGCAAAAAACTTTTAATTACCTCTTTCAGAATAATTTCTAAACTGTAATTTTTTTTTCCAATCTTTATCTTCTTTTGAAGTCTGTTCTACAGCCTCTCTGAACCTTAGCACAAAATATATTAATACTAGACAATTTGGTTTGGGTTAGGATTTATTTGAAAGCACTCAGTAATTACGATTTTTCTGCTTTTAGAATTTAATTGAGATCAATTTTTTTTTCTTCAGTATTAAACATTGAAACACATCTGTGATCCATATGGTCTTTGGGTCTTGGTAGGTGTTAATATTTGTAAATTTTGGGCTATTGAATGCCCATAATAATTTATTTTGAGTTGAGAAAAGTAAATAAGACTTACTACTTTATATAATGTTGGATTTCAACAAAAAACAAACAAACAAAAAAACCAAACCAAAAACCAAACAACAACAACAACAAAACCCTCCAAAAACCAAAAACCAAAACAACAACAACAAAAAACCAACCAACCAAAAAAACAACAACAAAAAACCCCTGCAGAGTTGGAAATGCAGTATTTCCAAGAAACATTTAGGAAAATTGAGTTGTTAATCATCATTCTTATGATCTGTTGGGAGAAGAATTCTTATTCCTCCGTGACTGAGCATGATGCCATTATCCTTCTTTTCAACTGATGTTAAGAGAAGGTTAAGTTGTCTGATAGCTTCAAGAAATGCTCAGCATCTCACAGAAGGACACCATGTAAAAATAAGTGCCACCTGGTTACATGACTTTTTATAAGCTTTATGTTTCCACCCATTTCAACATGTTTATTTTACAATTTACCCTTAGTGACAAATGTCTGTATATTCCCTCTCCTGAGTTCAGTTTTGGGAATTGAAACTGTGCTGGTCACATCACTGTTCTTTATTATGTATGTGTGCAATAACTGTGGCAAAATGATGAAGTTCAGTTCAACAAAGTTTTAGTTCAGGGCTGAATTCTCAGCTGCCCTTTCTTTAAAAAGCTATTTTGAGGAAGGCTTTTTGACTTTGAGATAACAAAATAATTTTAAGTCTTCATTTGAAAATGCATGTAATTATTACCTGAAATTTCAAATGAATTAAATTTCTTCAATGATTAGAGATTTTTCTTTAGGTGCCAATCCAAAGGGAGGATAATAAGTACCACTGGAAAAAAAAATGTACGAGTCAGTTAACAGGCACTTTCCATCTCCAGGAGAAGATATATCTGCTGTCTGATATTCATGGGATCTCTTGGTAGGACCAGAGATCTGTCATAGAGTGCAATCCTCAAATACTTGTCCTCATAAATCCTGCACTTCTGGATAACAGGTTCTGTGTAATGTAGATTTTTTATATACAAAATGAAAGGAAAAAGCTATTGAGGGATAGGAATAGCCTCATTTTCTCTCAGAGGAAAAAATACACTGTGTATGGTGGCTTTTTACCTGGTAAGTCTTTGACCTGTTTTATGATGGAAATTTTTACAAGAAAGGGTGATGATGGTGCTACTGGAAACCCAAATTAGATTTCAAGGTGTCAATGAAAATATCACAATTTCCCAATATTTGTTTCTCCTGTGTGTGTGTTTCAAGTACCTTGGAAATAGGTGAGAAAGAGAAACTTTGACTGGGATATGCTAAAGAGTTGTATATTGGATACATTCATGCTTCTGTGATCACAGTGGAAAGAGATGGCCATGATGAGAAATGAATGCATTGGAGTATCCAAGGTTTAAACTGGGATTGTCCTTGTTGAATGGGCTGAAGAGTTTCTGTCACAGGAGAGCAGAGAGAAGGGAACTCCTGAGTGTTCAAAGGTGCTCTTTATCTTTCACCCAGTCTGTGCTCAGGGATGGAGCTTGTCTTTATGGAGCAGTTATAATACTGCTCTACAGACCTCTGTAGGAAATGAAATCTCCAATATATTTACAAGCTGGTGCATAGTAACTCTTTCTAGGAGAATGTTTTTGAGTAGAATGATAGAGGTTGGCAAAAATAGAGCTTCACAGTTTGTCATTCAAGGGCTAGAAAAAATTCCTGTTGGATTTCGTGGCAGAAAAAAATAATGCTGAATCAAATCTGGATTTGTGGTCTCGTGCAGTTAACTACCAGATATTTTACTTTTGGCATTTGATGTTTTGAATCTTTTAAATTGAATTCACTTCAATAATTCTCTCCACTGAGAAATGCCCTTGTATCTGTCAAGATTTAATTCTTTAAAAATATTAACAGCCCCTCCCAGTGGGGGTTCTTTATAGTGTCAAATGCCAAATTCTACTCTTTCTTTATATGGAAAGTTATTTTTAAATTGATAGTATGCTCCTGTCTGCTTCTTCTTAAGTTTAATGCAGCTGTTACCACGTTGGCGCCACCGGTAATCTCTGCATTGCCATCTCTTTCTTTATGATTCTCTTCCATTACTGCAATTCTCTTCATTAATTCTGATTATGTTTTGTATTTGCAAAAATACATTTGTAAACCACCTTATTTATCTGCCTGCAAAATTAGTTTGTTGTGCACTCAAGAAGTTACTGGTGGCTACAAGCAACAAATGCTGCTTTGCAGTCCAGTGCGCCTCCAGCTCAGCTTTCAACTCCAGGTTCCCACTTTTCCTCTTCCATGGTGATATGGGATTTTGAGGCTTTGTACTAATTAAGCAAGTAGAGATGTAACTTTTAAGAGTTTACTTAGGTAGGGAGGGCGATGGTGGACCTTTGTATCCATGGATACTCTTGTCCAGGGACTCTGCTCAAGATAACGTCAGAATTGAAAGTCAACACATCTCATCTGCACTATCATTACTGAAGTGTTTGCAAAGACATGATCACTGTTAATTTAGAAGATTTAATTTAAAATGGAGGAATTAAGGTTCAAAAGGCATATTTAGTGACTAAATTGCTTTAGAGGAGGTGAGGGCTCTCTCAATCTTGACGAGGCAATTTCATCACGATTTAAAAAGAGGCCAGCTAAATTTCCATGTACGTTACGGGGCATGGACATCAGAGTATTTGAAAAAAATAAGTGCTAGAAATCTTCTGGGATGAGGACCATAGAACTGTCTGTAATTTAAGGCCCTAAATTTAGGGCACTCTAATTAAAGCTGACTTTGTACCCAAAAATAGCAATAGTATTACAAATCTGTTTTATTATATACTGCAAGTATGCCACTTTTTTTCTAGTAGACCAGTTTTTTTTTTCCAAATTCAACTAGTTTTGTTTAGCTGTTGGGAAGTGAGGGCAGAAATTTCTATGCATTAAGTCCTTTTCTTTGTGTATAAAATCCCCTTTTTTGACAAAACATTGCATTTCTTGTTATAAAATTCTGGAGATTGAAATAAGACTGCAAGAACGTAAAATTTCAGGCCAGCTCAGACTGGGAGAATTTATGAATGGAAGAAAATAGAAAGTAAGAGGTTTTGTCAGTAATACATTGTATATAGATTTGAAAATGAGATGTAGCTTCTGAAAGGATTTGAAAACTATCCCTGGGTTCTTCAAGCGTAAGCCTCCAATGCCACCATGTATTCTCTGTTTCATATCAGGGCAAATTGATTTTTCCATAAAGTAGCTTGTTTTATTTGTCTGGAGACCAGTTTTTACTTCTATAGGCTAACCTAGAGAAAAGAATCTATTTTCAGAGGCCCCAGTCATAAAAGCTACTAGAAATGTAACTGGTTTAATAAAGCAACATGCATTGAAATCTGTCTGTATACAATCTGTCTCTTACACCTGTAAAAGGATGGGAGTTACAGGAATAAAGTTAATGAGACCTGAGGTTTTTATAGCACTGACTTCATGAACTGAGAGCTTTTCTGCTCTGAGTTTGTTCCTCACCAGTGACTTGAGGTGACAGGGTCATAGGGTTATTCTGCTGATGTGCTTTTGTTTAAATTCATTCATGTTCATTAATTTAGATTGGTTTATGACTTCTATTTTTCATATTTGTTCCCATAGTTCCTTATCTTTCCTGGGAAAAAAAAAGAGCTTTTTTATTATTTGGTTTGTGAGGTTAATTTCACTTTTTAAATGGATAACTTGAGTTTTAATAAAGTGAAACTAGAAGCAGAAGATGGAACTAAGTAGAAAAAAAATTGTTTTAAAAAACAAGCAAAATCTGCAGCTGACTTGCTACAGTCTTTTAATGTGAATAGTGAAGGCATCACTTGTGTAATGTTGAGATCCAGAAAAAGCACTGGGGAGTGATCTTTTGATTAGTTTCTTTGACTGTGTCTAGTGATATTGCCTCCTTTCTCAATCCATAATTGTCTTTTGAAATCTTCACTCTTGAATTACTTCTTTCTAAAAATAACCATACACATGAAAACTTTGCAAAAACCTGAGGTAAGGTGGAGAACAGTGGGAGGTGGCTGCACCTTGTGCAGCAGAAGTGGCCTGTGCTTCTGTGATGCCATATTTTGTTACCTGGAGTGCCTAAGGATCACTTCTGGAATATCTGAACAATGAAGGGAATTTAACCCCGTGACCTGTGCACTCAGAAGTGTGCACAGTCCTAAGGAGCAGGTCCTCACCTGCTGTGGTGTTAATACTCCTGTCTTTGCCTGTTGATTTGTACTTTTGTTTTATTTATCTTGCTTACTTGGCTCCAACTCTGGATGAAACTGATTTCTCTTGAGGATGTGATGGCTGCCACAGAGGAGGGGCTGAGTGCCCACAGTGACCTGGACAGAGGAGTCAGAGGCTGAAGTCCCCTGGGCAGTGGGGAGCTGAGGTTCCCTAAGGAAGCTTTTCTAACAGTAGTGAAGCAGCCTTGTAAAGAAGGGAACTGCAAGGCTTTTTTTGTGTGTTCATCCTAGTTTTGTCAGTATGTCAGGCATGGTCAGAGTCTTAATTATGAGGCTGAGCCTGCAGAACACCAGTGTGATGGAAAGCAGCACTTGTCTGGCCTCCTCACCTTGAGTAAATGGAGTCTTGATTTCTTCTGCGACACTGTCAGGCCATGTTCTCTTTCTGAAGACATCTAATGTACAGTGAGTTTTACAGAAAATGTTTTAATGCACTTGAGTTTTTGGTAATAGACCTTACCCAGGTTTTCAAATGTGATGTTTAAAACTTGGAAACACTGTATAATTACACGCTGCAGTACCTTATCTAACTCTTTTTGCTGTTTATAATACACTTACATTGTTGCACTTATGCAAGAATATAAAAGTATGACCTAATTTCTACAGCAGTGTAAATGGACTCCTGATTCTTTCTTAACCTCTTTGGCCTTTAGTTTCTCTCTGATAGCAAGGGAGGGCTTTCTTTGGGTGTTTTGTTTGTTTGTTTTGGGTTTTGTTTGTTTGTTTGTGTTTGGTTTTGGTTTAATTATGGAAACTACTTCATATGTACTTGTCAGACATAGATTGTAAAATATTACTTAAATCATTCAATTTATTGCGAGCAACTTCATAGAGATAAATCTAATGTTTAAATGAGTCAATAATATTGATGGAAGTTCTTACATGAAAGTTTCACATTTTTCTGTAATGTGTTTTGTACATGTAATTACATGTACAATAGTCTTGTACATGTAACATTTTGATTGCATGTGATAGACCTACAGAACCTGTACCTCTGAAAAGAACTATTCATTTTTTCACTATGCTAAATATTATGATATTTAAAAATAAAAAAGCAAATGGCTTCTCTGGACATAAAAAAATTTAGTTACAAACCTGGTTACTGTTGTTTTTTAACTTGAAAGTGGAATAATAATGTTTGGTTTCCTTTTGAGCATAAGTTAACATAGTTGTTTGTACCATAGTTGTTTTGAGTTGTATATTTGGGAAACAACCAAATAAAGTTCTGAAGGGACCATAAACTTTTGTTAGTCACCAATTTCTCTAGCATAGCCATTTTTTGTGTATTTGTGAAAATAAAATGGAATCTCCCGCACAAACACCCTTCATTGGAGTAATTTACTGCAAGGAGCTAGAAAATGCTGTTCCACAGTGGGATAAACTCATAGGAAATGTCTTGAGGATAAATGATGGGATTGTTCTGATCAGTAAGTATATTCTGCACATAAAGGACAGTGAAGACCATAATCCACTTTGGCTGGTTTTATCCAATTTGAGGCAGTTCTTTAAGCAAAAACATCTAAATGTTGTTTCACTGGAAGCAAATAAAAGCTTAAAGTAACTGTAAATTTTTTTGCCCAAATTCTTGTGTGAGGTGAGACAATAAGTTACCCAAGGATGGTGCCAGGTTGTTTTCTTCCTGTGGCATGTTTAGGGCTTAAGTTCCACTTCTGAGAGCCATTTTAAATGTATTGTTTGCAAAAGGCAGTCTGCCTGAGTAAAGGAAAAATTTAAATTTGGACTGTTTTGGAGCTTTATGGAAAAATCAGTAGTCAGCCAGAAATGAAATATCTTCTTAAAAAACCCCAAGCTTAACTCTTTGGATTTCCCATGAACTAATATTTGTTTCTTTCCATCGAGCATGACACTGCAAATAGAGCAGCAGCTTCCAGAGCATTGCTTTTATGAAGATCTAATGGCCTAATGAATAAGTAATATGGCATCTTGTAAAGCTTCTGCCTGTTCATCATGCATCCATATTATGGTAACAGATTGTAAATTAAGAAATATGTTATTTCTTTATCTGTTCTGTCTCTTTGTGGTTGTCCCATAAGGATGATTGATGGTTCCTCATATCAGGCTTCAGTCATTTGGTAAGAGAGGCTGTTTGGCAGCAGCACATGTCCTTAGGACACCTTGGGCCTATGTGATATGAGAGGAAGGTCTCTCTGAATTAACACCAAGTTCAACTAGAAAAAAAATATTAATTTCAGTAGTGTTCTGTAGAAAAAATTAACTGGTTAAATAATACTGTTCTGGTGTCTTTAGTCAGACTGTTTGTTTTAGAGTTTGAATTGCTGTTTTTTCTTGAAAGTATATTGGGGGTCAATAAAAATGGCTAAATAGCTGAAAATAATAAATTGTATTCATAAACAGTAGAAAGTTTGTCACTTTCCTTGTCAAAGTCTAACATTTCTGACAAAGTCATCCTCTGCATCTGCTTGAAAATGTAATGATCAAATACATTAGTAAGATGCAAATGAAGCATGTTAGCATCACTCCTTAAAAGAGCTCAGAATTGAGAGTGGGACACAATGCTGCTTTTGCATTTCAAGAAAGGGCCAACAGAAGTGTTGTTCTACCTCATGCACTTACTTGTGATCATTACTCTTTTAAATCATTCTTGTGTTTACTGTATTGTCCAATATGGAATGGTTCACTCAAGAAATACCATGCTACTTCTCTTAGACCTTTATCCTGTAAACATTAAACTTTTTTAAAATAATATTTGAAATCTAGTCCCTTCATTTTTCTCACTCTGAACAGTTTATCTTGGGGAGATGGGGTAGCAACAATCCTTAAAACTTTTTTACTCCAAACCATACCCATAAATTCTTAATTGAAGCAATTCTGTTTCCCAAAACCAGACTAAAATATAGCTACACCCTCCTGAATATGCTTTTGTAAATATTAAAGTTTTATCTCATTCAAGATCTTACATGATAATTTTCATTATTTTAATCACAGTCGCTTTCTGAAAGCAATTGATAATAATGACATTATCCAAGGATGTTAACACACTGTATCTCATCTAGGTGGGAAAGATGAAAAAATGAACAAAAGAGATCTCAGTTACTTCAGAGAATAACAGCTTATAAACTGACTTCACTGATGTTGAAGGACAAATTCACTTTAATTTTAGTTTCCTAATATTGTAACACATAATTTGCCTGACAGTCTTGCAGCTGCTGTTGTGTGTAGCCATTGCCTGGAAAATGAAGGCGTTTCATCCTGCTTTTATAACAATGAGATATGCACAGCTTGACATCATCTTCATAATCATGACCTTTTTTGTCCAAGAAGGGAGAATTGCATTAGAAGAATGGTGGCATCCTGTTTTTTCTTGTCGTGTCAGTCAGTAATTTTTGGTTTTCCTTCCATGCCTAGGAGCAAAGGAAAGCATAATACATAGGAAAATCAAATGGTTTTTCTACCTCAGGCTGTAAGAGATTGATACATGTTAATTTTGGGTTCAGTTGTAGCTGTTCAGTAGTATTACCAGCAGTGGAGGTTTTTGTCTTCATTCAGCATGGTCTCATTCCTGAAGTCAATTCCCTTGTTTCAGCTGAGGTGGATAGAAGTGATACTGCTGTCTGTGATGAAATGAGACAGCTGTTTCTGGGAGCTGCAGAAATGCTTGATGAAATGCTTGCAGGTACATTTTGTTTGTTCTTCATTTTATTTAGGGTTTTTTTTAGCCATTCAGTTTTACATCAATAGTTCTATAGAGAGAAGAAATACAAAACAGGAAAACAGCTTTCCAGGTATGCATTCTGCCTTCTGTTCTATAATGCATTACCTGTTGGGATTCTCTTGTTTGGCTAGAATCAAATACCAACCCAGCACACACTCCTTTAGTTCTCCAGATTCCCCATGCACTTGAATATGTAGGCATCATTTCCACATGAGAGCTTGGAAAAATGCTTGCTAATCCACTTACACCAAGCCTATCCTATTTTACAGAAGGGGTGGGAAACTGCTGGAATAGTTGGTGGGGTATTGGCAAATCATTTTTGTGTTGCCCAGCTCTCTATGCCTAGAATACTGGATGGCAGGCAAGGGAATAGCTGAAGGACCAGCTTAAATACAAAGGTCTCAAGAATAGTTCTCAGAAACAGAAATCTGGGATTTTATTGGTGGATTAGCCTGCCTGGGGGAAAGGGGACATCTGAAATCTTTGTAGCTCTGAGTTAAGCAATTTCCTGCTCTCTCCAGGGAGTTTTTCCTGTTGGTAAGGAAAATTATATATAATGGTTTTGTTGTGTTTATGAGTCATATATCAGTCATACTCTCACCTCTTCACACTAGAGATGCATTAATGTTCAGCCTGTTAAAATAATAAAAATTCAGCTGGGTGTTTAAATTGATCCAATTGTCTGCTTTTATTCACCTGTGTATCCTCATCAATTAAACATTGTTTTAAGACATCTGTTGTCATGCTGGCCTTGAGCCAAGCCAGTATTAAACCTTCCAAAGGCTGAAGGTGCTGAAAAAGCTTTTTACACACATTTCTTCCCTTATACCTAACAGGGATAATTTTGGAAACATGGTTTTCCCTCTCTTTAGTAAGAAAACTACCTCCCTTAGGAGATACCTAGCATATCCTTGAAAGACCAGATAAATTATAGATTAAAAGCCCTGGGAATTCCCCAAATTACCATGCTTAAATCACCATGCTTACCCCAAAATTTATGTAAACAGTGAAGTGTGTGTTCATAGGTATTTTGATTAGTGGTGACATGAATAGAGAGGAAGTATTCTTACTGTGTTGTCTTTATTCTTTAATTATAGAGCTGTGATAAAATATATTAAGGTAAGGAAGTGTATTAGAGTAAGCTGTCAAAACAAAGTAAAAAGAATAAACCCTACTTGCTTCATAATCTCTAGTGAAATGGAAATTGCTTTTAAAAATACTTAATTAGACCATGGCCCAAAAGGTAGCTATTGTAGTGCATGGAGTAAAAAAAAAAAAAAGTTAAATACATGCTTTTTAATCCTCCAAAAGTTTAATTGCTAGTAGGGACTGTGTTTTGTTAATATTTCTATCACTCCTGAAAAGACTTGAAGAAGACCTGTATTTTAAGCAAATGTATTTAGTCACTAGAGGGGAATTACTTTCAGTGCCTAAAGCTAAGGCCATTTTTTATAATATCAGCAGAACACGATTTATTTAGCTTAAAGGCACTCTGCCCTGGTTTTTAGAGGACATGTCAAATTGGCAGGATTTTTGTGCTGTACTGTCTCTGTGGTCTGCTGTGCCTGAACATCACGGGGGTATCCAAGAGCAGGATTGAGCCGTGCTGAGCCTGGGGGCAGAGAGAGCCCCTTTGGTCTGTGCTCCCTGGTACATGAGGGAAATGTTCCCTCTGGCCTCCCTCCTAGGCTGAGGGAGCTGGAAATACTCAGAAGAGGTTTTTGCTGTGAAACAGCCTTTGGCAGAGCTCAAGGGATGGAAGTATCTTTCCTCTTGCCCCTGAGAGTTTTGGTTGATGTATCCTGACCTGAAGTGAAAGCCCAGTGCAGTTTGTCTGTGGTAGCTTGGTAATTGGTATGTGTGCATCTCAGGGTAGATTAAAAAAGGCCAACTCTTCTGAATTATTTATTTGTTTTGATTGCCCTTATCTGTTATTTGGAGTTTTAGTGAAATCACATAAGCTTGTACCTGGTGTAATCATAGGGGGTTCCTGGGCCTTCAAGGGTGTCTCACCTTCCTTGAAGGAAACACCTACACTCATTTCTGATTTGGGGCTTCACCAGCAGTCCTTGCTGTCACTTTCTTCCATATTTTCAGCTACTGTGGCTTCCAATATTGTGAATGGTCCTTGGATGCTCTGTTATGATTAATTTGAAAGGACAGTCTGGCAGAAGCAGGAGGGCACCTCTGCAGATCTTCTGGCCCAACTCTTTGCAAGGAGCAGAGTCAGCCAAGAGCAGGGCAGTCAGGGCCACATCCACTCGTGCTTTGAATGACTTAAATCTAGTGATGGACTATCTTCACTGTATTAAAAAAGAAGTCAAATATTCTGTTTCTGTTTGCACTGGTTGCTCCTCTGGTCCTGCTTCTGGGCACCACTGGGAAGTCTGTTTCTATCATCTTTACTCTGTCAGGAATTCACATGCCTCCTATCTTCACTCTGTTTATGTCACCTACACACTTGCTATGGGAGCTCTCCACCCCTCACCTAGGTCACTAACAGAAGTATTTAATAGTTTTGGCCCTAGTATCAACCCCTGGGATACACCACTGACGCTGGGTTTCAGCTGAACATTGTGCTGCTGGTCACAACCCTTTGACCTCGCATTTAACTCAGTTTTCAATTGACCTTATTTTATTTATCAGGTCTGTACCTCAGTAGGTCATCCCCAAGTGTGTTAGCAATGTTGAAAGCTGTGCTAAAATAAACATCTACTGTTCCCCTCTCATCCAGTTAACCAGTCATTTCACCACAGAAGGCTATTAGGTTGTTAAAGCATGATGGTCTCTTCATGAATTTTTGCTGCCTGCATCCAGTCCCCTTCTTGTCCCTGTCGTTCAAATGTGTTTGGTGATGGATTCCAGGATTATCACTCCATGTTTGTCCCTGGGATCAAGGTGAAACTGAGTAGCTTATAGTTATCATCCTCCCTGCCATTGTGGAATTCAGGAGTATAGGATTTCTTTCTTAGAAACCTCTTCTGGCTAGCCAGGCTTGTCAAAGACTGTAGAGTGGCCCTACAATGACATTGGCCTATTTCCTCAGCACTCAGGAGTGACACCCATCAAGTTCTATGAACTTGTATTTCTCCATCTAGTTTAAATGGTGTCCTAACTTGATTCTCCTCCAGCAAGGAGGATATTTATTCTGGACTCCCCAGCTTATCTCAGAGACCTGTGAGTACTGAGTGCCACAGCTACCAGTAAAGACACAAGTGAGAAAGGTCTTGGGCAGTGTCCTTCACCACTGGATCACCTCTTCCATTCAGCAGCAGACCTACATTTTCCCCAGTCTTCATTTGCTGCTTGCTGTACCAAACAAGATCTTTCCTTGTAGCCCTTTGTCTCTTACTGGATTCAGCTTTGGGGTGATTCCCCTAATATTGTCCCTTCATAGTTGGACAGCATCTGCATTTTCTTGGGTCATCTGCCCCTGCTTCAACTTCTGTACACTTCTCTTCCATGCCTGGCTCTTGTCAGGAGCTCAGGCTTTTGCTTGTTTCTTCTTTGTTGGGATGCATGGCTCTTGAGTTCAGAAAAGGTAATCCTTGAAAATCAACTAGCTTTCCTGAAGCCCTATTCCTTTTGGGCATGTGGGATTCTTCCAGGCAGGTTGCTGGACAATCAAGGTCTGCTTTACTCAAGTCCAGGGTTGTAGTCTGGTTATTTGCCTTCTGCATTTCTCACAGGTCCCTCACCATGTCGTGGTTTCTGCAGCCAAGACTGCCCCAGCTTTCACATTCTCAACATATTCTTCCTTACTTTTAATTATCATGTTCAGCAGAGTGTCTCCTCTTGTTGGATTCATTCTCAGCATGTCAGCAAATTATCACCAGTATGCTTCAGAAGCTCTAGAATCTCAAAGTATATTAAAAAAAAAAAAA
>VXBR01000871.1:665533-703345 GCA_013400215.1 Cisticola juncidis
AAAAAAAAAGAAAGAGGGAAAGCAGGTCCTCATTTATTTCTGGAGTTCACAGTTCTCTCTAAAGGACAGTAGCTGTCATTGCCATTACAGATCTTGAAGCAAAGTCCCTAGAATTACCTAGTGAGATCTAAGGAGAGTCAATCAATGAGATTAATGACTTCACAGATACTTTCTGGAAGACTATGAACTCCAAAGTGTTGTATCAACTTAGAGTTTTTACCTATATACTCTAATAGCTGTCAATAGTAAGTTCTAAGAGAGCTCCAGGAGGAGCTCTTTTAGCATAAGAACATAACAGTTCTTTCTTTTGATTAGGACTGAACAAGTTGCTCTTCTTAAACAGCAGTTTCCTTTAGGCCCCCTTATAGCTCTAACAATCAATGATCAATTAATTTTATTTATCATCCTATTAAAAACAAATAGATGTTCTCATTATCTGTATTTTTTTTCAATAAGCTGTGAGGTTTCCTACTTTGTGGAAGCTATTTTCCAAGATTAATTATAACTTGTGTAAAAAGATTTCCTTCATTAATTTAAAATGTCTGCTTTCAGATTCATTGATTGGCCTTTGCTCTTGCATTAGCAGACAGAGCAATTAGAAGTGCCTAATTTGCGTTTTCTCTTCCATATGTTATTTTATGCACCTTTATTCTGTCTTCTATTAATCATCTCTGCTGGAAGATGAACTTTCCCCATCTTTTCTGTATTGCATTGTTGTCAGATTCAGTAAAATCGATGCAAGCAGAGTGGTTTCAGATGGTTACATTGTAAGTTCATTTCATAAGGGTTTACCTTGTATCAGGAATAACAATTTGTGAAGCATTTACTGGAGTGTTTATTTCAGAATGACTGGAGAGATACTTTACATGAGTAGTTCCTGCAATTATTGTTGTAAAGAGAACAATGGTGTTTCCAATGTATCTGCAATGACCAAATCTTAAAATGTCTACTAATGCTCATTTAATTATTTGGCATCTCATATTGCCCAGTAAATTCCAAGTGTCTCTTTTCTAACTAATCTAAAAATGACTTCAGTTGACTGTTTCAATAATAGGAGGCAATTGTGTATGTTATTGATAATTTGATTTATTCACTTACCCGATTACTCTGTATCTAAGCAACTGAGCCTGCAACAAGGTATCTGATTTACAGAGGAGTGATCAGTGGCCTGTTGTGTGTTTGTGTGTATTAAAACACCAGCTTCCTCAGGAAAAGCATGGATGTATGTATAGATTTCTTAGAATCTTCCAAAGAACCATGTCCAAGTGGTTCTTTACACGTGATTCTGCTGCTGGAAGGTGGGGTAGCAGCTTTTAAACGTAAAAATGACATCTTTACATGAGCACCTCAAACTGGTGTTCAGCAAAAGGGAGAACAACCAAGTTCTTTCAGCCTCTCTCCAAGTTCACTTGTTTTTCACTAGCAAAAAGCAGGCTGAAAGGTGAATGCCTTTCCATACAGAAAGAAACAAACACGAGCAATTTTACTTCTTTTTGCAATATATGCTGTGGAAGAGAAATGAATGTTACTGTTTTCCTCTCCCAAAGTGTCTTGTGTGTTTTAAACTTGACATTATCAATGGAAAATACACTTGTCTGAATAAATTCATTGTGTGAGAGAGGAAGAAATGAGAAATTACTTTTCAAAACTACTGAGAGTGTTAGCTCAAATAATTGTCCACATTTGAGGTTAACATTTGTGTTTTCCTATTTCCAATGAAAAGGAACGCAGAAATATTGGAGACTTTAGGCTGGGCCTTAAGCATATTCACAGTGTACACAATTTATGCATCTGTATTTCAAAGGAGACAGAAAAAATCAGTTATCACTTCAGACATGTTCTGGATGTTGTGGGCTGTCATCACCAGGGAAGTGAAGACAGACCACACTACTAGAAAAATTGTGCAGTGGGGTTATGCTTTACTTTAAAGAGTTTTATCGTTGTTATTGTTTAATTTTTTGTTTGTTTGTTTGGTTGGTTGGTTGTTTTTTTTGTTTTTTTATTCTCCCCACAATTTCCAACTAGAAGCAGAAATATGTGTAAGTAAGGATGTTGCTCCTGTTTTAACCAGTTTTGATTTTGTGAATGATTTCATCATGTCATTTACAAAAAAATTGATTTTTACTGGCATATATTGGATTATATTATTAGAAATTTTAGTATCATAGGAAGTGATGCTGTAGAAAGCATATTTTGAGCAGTATAGCAGTATACAGTAGTGGAGACCTTGCTTTTCCCAAAAGCCATTTTCAAGAGTGGTTTCCCTGAGAATACAGCCATGAAGATTTTTCTCATTATCACCTTTACTTTGCTTCAGGCAAAGCTTTAGGATGCAATAAAGTCTCTGCTTTTCTCTCTCTCTCTCTTTTTTTTTTTTTTTTCTTTTAATGTTTAGTTATCTTATAGAGTTTCAGGAGAAAACTGAGCTTAAAAAACCTTTTTAGTAGACTTGTCTGAGATACCAAGTTTTGGTGTTTCTTTGTGTGTTTTGTGGGGAATTTTTTTTTCTTTGATTTTTCTTTGGACTCTGTGTTTGGGTTTATTGGGGTTTTATGGTAATTTTTTTCCCCTTGCCTCCCCTCTACACCCCACCCCCTTCCCTATTGAAGAAGTGGACGTGTGTGTTCTGGAAATGGTCTGGTAAATCAGGAATTTTGTGTTTCACTGAGGTCTTTTTGTACCTGTAAGTCCTGATTTATACCCAAATTGCACTGCCTTATATGTCTGGTTCCTCTGAAAAACCTTTTCTATAAATTTTAGGGGTTTGATTGCCCAGAGATACAGAGACAGGGAAATTGGTAAAAGCTATTGCTGAAAAACAGGAAAAGGAAGAAAGTGAACTAAATATTCAGTGTGTGTCATAACAAAACCATAGATTATGTAGTGTCTCTGTTCTCTTGGAGAAGTGTTTAGGGAATAAAGATGCCTATGAAATTTAATTATCTTGAAAAATGAGGAAGGAACTGGTGTGTCAATGGGGAGATATTTACTTGCTGGCAGATTTTGCTCATTTTCAAGAGGGAGCTGACCAGTGGTAGTTTGTGCATATCCACTCACCCACATTTTTCTTTTTAAACCTTGGAGCAGTAGCTGCTTTGGTACCATTCAGACTGATCATCCAGAGGTTGAATTAAAATCGTTGAAGGAATAAAAGAGCTGAATAGAACTAAAATCAAGCTGTAGCCTAATACAGATTTCATAGCTTAATTAAATGGCAAGGTGAATAACCTATTGCAGAGGCTTTCTTCTGAAATAAAAGGAGGAAAAGAAAAGGGTTACTACAATCATGAGTCTCTATTCTTCTGTCTCTGTCTAGGGTGACTACCACTGGAGGCTTAGTGTATAATTTCAATAACATAACTACCACCCTTAGATTTATCATAGTTTTGTGTAACACTACAGAAAGCATGAGGGCATAAAAAAAAATGCACTTCATAACAATCAAGTATTTTTTTATTGGATCAAGATAGAAATTATAGAAAACAATGACATAATAAGCAGTGTTGGTTTCCATCTCTAAAACTAACAGAAACTACAAAGAGCAAACAAAAGGAAACCCATAACTAAGGCATTCATCCAAGAATAATTTCATACAGAATGATCTGCTGGGAGGTTTTAAGTGACAGTTCAGGAAAAAAACCCGCCCAGAATTTCTAGGTAATTGGTCATGTAAGTAGTACATCTCACTTATCACTTACACTTCCTTATCTCCTCTATCACCAATTCGAATCTAAATGAGCTGGGAAGTGACTGCAATAATTTCATTCAGAAGGCTAATTAGCAGCTTAAATTACTGATTTTGGGGAGTTTTGTCGAGATGGGTGTATCCCAGGTGCAGTTTTAAGGAACGTGTTCTCCATAAGAAAAACCTTGCACTCATCAACGTCCCCACTTAAAAATGAGGTGAAATGAGCATGGGGACTGCTTTAACCTCTTTAGCAATCACTGCACTGAGCCAGTTTCTGGCACTCTGAGCAGTCATGTTCCTCAGTACAGGCTTCTTTATATTCATCTTTCATCTGTCTTGTAGACTGTAAATTCTGCGATCCAGAACCATCTTTCATCAGTGTTTTGTAGAAGACTAGCACAGTGAATTTTGAGCCAGGACTTCAATATGAATAATAAATGCAGTTCTGATAAAGTATGCTTCTGAAAATAGGAAAAAAAAAAAAAGGATTCAATGCAACAAAATATCAATGACTTTTATGATGTTACATAGACAAGCTGAAACGTTTGGATTTGTTCTGCATCAGCCCTGCTGAGAAACACAAGCAAACACTAATTGTTTATTGTCTCTCACATGCTGCTGAGAGGATGTCCATGGGACCATTTGGAAAATGAAGTCAGTGCTGTCCTTGTATCCTTGCAGCCCACTGATCACAGGTTGCCCATTGGAAGACAGATAGAATTACTAGATACTGGCAACAAATTCTGTGATAAAATCTGTGTTTCTGACCTGGTAACAGAGACCCAGTCTAGTGCTGCCAGTAACAGATGTGTGTGGTGAAATAATGTCACCCATTGCGTCCATAATTTCAGTAAGATCAATTATTCAGTAACAATAGACTTCAAAATGATTTTCTGAATTGCAGGGAGTGGGGTAGGAATTATGGAAACATGAGCAAAACAAAGGCTTTCAAATTGCCTTTGTCAGTTCTTGTTCACTTTTTCTGTGTTTTTAAAGAGAGTGTTCTCCTTACCTGCAGCCAGGCTGTAGAATTCGAACCTGTCCTGAGCTTTGTGTTCAGTTTCCTGGGCTGTTTGAGCAGTCTCCAGTGAGGACATCCCACATGTGCACAGACAGCTCCACTTCCCTTTTGTGCACTGTGAAGGTAACACTGCTTTCAAGGGAGTGTTCCTGTAAGAAGAAGGACAGAAGCTTTCAGGAGGAGAAAGGGTGGTATTACCTATTCTAAACGAGAAACAGTGGCACGTGGTCAGTTTGTTTGTTAAAACCAACAAAACAAGGGAAGAATTAATTCAATTGTAGGGCAAGAAATGAATGCAGAACTTGGTTTGGGTTTCCTGGAAGCTGCATGGTTCCCCTGAGAACCAAAGAGGGGGAACCCCACCCTCGTAATGACCAATGAAATTAATCACTGTAATTCCAAGGAGCTCAAATGTCAGCCTGGCAGAGCAAAATTTTGTGTCCTCGTAACAACAAAAAACTTTGTTCAGTTTTGAGAAATTGGGGGAAGAGTGGGCTGTTGTGCGTAATGTTTGTTTTAAGTCCTTTAATCTGGTAGATGAAGGAGGCGAGCAGGATAACATGTAGTGGAAAAGCATATATAGTTTCCAGTTCTTTAGGGACAGATTTGCCTGGAGGTGGTTTCTTTTATATGAAGAGCAGCAGAGTAGGAAAATATACTGAGAATATCCTGTGTCTCTTTGGAGATTTTTTTTTTAAGTGAGGCAGTATTGTGAAATCCTCAAACAGGCTTTTAAATTTTTATCCTGCTCTGTAAGGTTAGCACCTCTCTTCATCACACATCTCTGTAACCTGCTTAATGCATAAATTCCTCTTTAATCATTCAGGTACCTTCTTCATTGCTGATCTGCCATCTGTAATATGACCAGGACAGGTGTGTAATACTGTAGATTTTCTCTCTGCATTACTGATGAAAATATTCCAGGATATTTTGTTTGGTTAGTTGCTATAGTTGAAAAAATGAAAAATATATTTTTTCCATATTTTTGCTTGTGTTAAATTATTATATGTTGCAAGGTTTTATGCTAGTGACATAAACATCTCAATGTCTTTAACAACTTACATCTAAACTGCTGCTCTTTGTCCAAGCACTAAAAAACATGCATGTTGGTGTATTGCAAAACAAGATTTTGCAAACCTTCAACAGCTTGAAGTCACTGTTTTGATTTGTTACTCTCTTGTGTTAGATAATTAGGATAGTATTTGAGAAGACTGTTGGGCTACAGTATGAAATAGATTTTATCATACGAGTATTTCCATTTTATTTAGCTGGATTTGGAAAAGACATAACTGCAAATGTGAGTCTGTGCCCCAGGGTTCAGGGAAGTTGGACAGGTGAAGTTTGCCAAAGGTGAAACACAGAACACTGTTTCAAATAACTGGAACCAAGCTCAAAAAACTGTTTCAGGGTGGTGACAAGTTGCATCCCCAGGCAAGCTCTGTTGCTGTGAAGGCTGTTTTAATCAGACCTACTTTCTTAACTGTCCTCCTGAGTATGGTGGCTGCCTATGCCAGGAAAGGTGTTTAGTTTTGCACGTGCACTGTGTTCATGCAGCAGAAACTGGAATTTAGCAAAGGGTGGGTAGGATTCATCTGGGGGAGCAATAAACAGTGAATGGGGATGTGTGGGGATGTGACACTGGGGTAACAACAGGGAGTATGCAGGATGCAAGATGGGGAAAAGGGAGTGTGAGGGAAGGGCTGGTGCAGCGGGGAGAGGACTGAGGGGTGGGAATGGGGCAGAGGTGTTTATTGGGAGGTGCTGGGAGAAGGATGGGGATGTGCACACAGGCTGCTGTCTAGCAGCTCCTGGCACCTGGAGGAGGAGGCTGCAGGGATGAGTTTGGTGCCAGCTGGCTGTGGGGGCTGTTCTGAGAGAAGGATGTGAGAGGAAGTGGGTTTTTGGGGCAAGGCGCTCACAGGGTAATTTCTTGGGGCTTACCATGGTTTTGGGTGAGCACTTAAATATAGGAGCCCACCCATCACGACCACCACTTTCAGAGCAAAGTTGCTTCTGATTATTTCACTTCGTGAGCAAAAGTGGTTGGGTTAGTAAAAAGAATTTTCAGCATGTTCTCAAATACAACTGATTCATCTTGGAGAGAAAGGAGGTGGCGAGGTGATCTTTGAATTAGTGCCTGCCTTCTGCTCTCCTTTTTTTGAGGGCTATGTGTGTTTGCCAAGATGCAGGGTAATGTTGAAAAGGATAATTAATTAAACAAGCAAGATCCTTAATTGCAGGGGGCCTTTATACTTCTGTCAGCATGCTTTTAAAAATGACTCGTGCCATCACACTTGTGTGACTAGGGAAAACTGTTTGCTGCTTTCTCAGGCAAAATAAGGGCAGATAGTTCAATATAATGTGATAGGGTGTTGATGCCCCTGTGACACCAGTGCTGGCTGTCAGTGGTAGCAGGGAAGGGATCCTGATGTTTGTCACACTGCTCTGCTGTGGAGTCCTCTGTCCCTGTGCACAAAGGTCACACAGATTTCTGCTTGGCTCTCACTTGCAGTGAAATACCCATCAGTCATAAACTTATTGGCAGCCCTAAAGCCCAAAGAGGCCTGAGCCTGTAGATGCCAGTGCTGTTTCTCTGCACAGCTGTGGAGGTGAGCACCAAGTGCTGTCAGACACCCCTGGCAGCACTGCTGGCTTGGGGATGTGTGCCTGCACTGCAGGGTGCTTACGTGTTCAGAAGCTTGGTTCAGAAATTCCTCCAGCAACTCCTTTACAAGCCTCATCTCTTAGAAAACTAATCCCTTGTTGTAATGCACATAACAATAACAAGATATGGATCAGTGACAGATGGATACTTTCATACTTGGCATATGGCGTGTTATGAGCCTGCTCCCATGATATTGAAGCTGATCAGTCTTTCCGTTGAATTCACTGAGCCCTGATCAGGCCCTGGAAAAAAAATGAGTGTAATTCTAAAGACAGCTTGAAATTAAAAGGGAGAAAAAAATAAAATCACTTTAAACTTTTTTTTTTTTCCCCTGTAGAAGTCTATAGTTTTTGGTTATGTATTGTAACTGAGTTGGAAAGACACACACACGGGATCATACCAATTAAAAGGACCCCACAATGGGAAAAAAACTTTTTCTTAGTGTATAAATCTTTAGCTTTAATAAGTGATTTTTGAGGGTTAGAAGCTGACTGACTTTGCAGGCAGTGAGGCATAACAAAGCTGGAAATGCTGAAGTGACTGGAAAATATATGAATTATGGCAAACACCTTGCCTCTAAATACTTAAAATTCCCAGCTGGCTCCATTTTAAATGTTATCAGAGAATGAGACTTAGCAAAATCATCTTTGAGGAATTTAGAGACATTTTACTTAATTAATGCCTTATTTTACCATTTTATTACAGAGTATTTTTATGATTAACAACACACAGTTAATTTGCATAGGTAAATGTGTTTAAAATTTTGATTGTGTCACAAGACTGTCAAAAAATATTATAGTTTGAGGGATTTCTTATGCAAAACTGGATGTGAATTTGTTTGATTCTCATTGCCTCCATCAAATACATAAGATTCACCATAAGCAGCCAACAACAAAAATTTCTTATTGCCAAAGACAGCTGTGTGGTGTTTAATGGATCATATAATTAATAATTTAGCATAAGTGGAAGGTTACTCCTTAATGAGAACACAAAAACAGAGAGATTTGTGGGGAATGTAGTTTTGATATTGAGTAACCCACAGACTTTTTTTGTTGAGAGATGATGCAAGCCTAATCTTTTTGTTGCTGCCCTCTGTCAGGCACCTGCTCAGAACCTGGGTCATCTACAGGGATGGCTTTGGTCATAGAATTGGTTGGAAAAATAAGCTGGAAAGGACCTTAAGGATGATCCGGTCCAAGTTTCCTTGGCAAAATACATTTTGGACAAGATGGGTCAACGTCCAGATGTGACAGGTTGCCAGCTGGAAAAGGAGCCAGTTCCCCACCCTCCGCATGGACCTCTCGTCCAGCCCATAACACATCAGCTTTTTTAGGAGGGGACTGTGGGGAGCTGCATCAGAAGCTTTGGGGAAGTCCAGGTAGACAATGCCCACGTCTCATCCCACATCCACTGAGCAGGTTGCTTTGTTGTATGAGGTGATCAGGTTTGCCAAGCACAGTTTGCCCTTGGTGAATCCATGGGTTTTTTTTTCCAATCATGTGCTTCATCTGACTGGTGATAGCCCCCAGAGGGATTTGTTCCATAACCTTCCTGGGGACTGAAAGAAGACTGATGCTCCTCTAATTGCCTAGATCCTCTCATCTCTGCATGCACTGGCAGATGCCCTTGTAGTTCCCAGTGGGTATTTGTCTGCTTTTCCATGTCTGGAACGATTCTCCTTTGGTTTTGAGCAGACTCTGAAGCTCACACTGAGGGGGTGCTCCGCTTACTTCCCTTACCTTTAAAGGGGATGAACTGTTTTTGTGCTTCCACAGGAAAATTCCTGAAAAACTCCCAGCACTCACCAGCTCCTCTAGCCTCTGTAAAAGATCCCATGGAGTCTGTCCCAACAGAGTTCTGAGCAGTCTGCAGTATTAACTTTTTCCTCGGAGATGACCCCTCTGATCTTGACCTGTGGGCGTTTGATAAGAATTTCCTACTATTGCCATAGTTGAATTCCATACACTGAAGGTTCTCCTTTGCATGGAATGCAACAACTCCTCTTCTTCCTTTAGGAAACAGCCTAGAACCTCCCATCCTAGTCCTCCAGGCATGTGGCACACAGGCCCCTCTCCCAGAATCCAGCTGCTCCTGAGGTGCTTTGGTGCCTGTGTTTCCTTAAAGCCTCACAATGAAATGTTTTGCACCCAGACTTATGCTCCAAATGTGTGACAGTTTTATGGTGTGATCATATTTCAGTTTCATCACTGTTCAGTGCTGCTCCCTTTTTTATTTACAAGTGATAAGGTTAGAACAGTAGCTCAATGAACTGTACCCTTTGGAAATAAAAATAACCCCAAGGTGTGGTTACTAATGAAGAAAACCATGCATTTTGCTTATATATGGAAAGTTTTAATTTTTCTTTCCTCCTAGATTGTATTGCTTAAGTTCTGGCTGTGATATTTGGGGAAATAACAGGGTTTTTTTCTGGTACACACTAATATCCCATTTCTATTTAATGCATTATTGTATTTTATAGTGCTTTTTTTTTATATAAGCAAAAGAACTTAGCTTGTCACTAGCTTAACTCCATGCAAGGAAAATGTGTTGTGCTCTTCATAATGTCCTGTTTTGAATGAGAATTACATATATTTTATCAAAACATGCAGAGATTAGTTGATCTAAATGCTGATTGAGAAATTTCAAGTCTCTTCTGAATGGGCACAGCGAGGTGCTGGTAGGGCAGTGCATTCCAAATAGCTTGACTGTGGTTTCTTTCTCTTCACAGTTGTTGTTCAAAACACATAAAGAGTTTGGAAGCTCTGCAGTAAGAGATTTTGTGTTGCTGGTTCTAGAAATTCCTCCAGAAGGAATTTATGATAGGCTTCTCTGGGATGGTCGTGAGCTGTAAAGACGTGATCAACACTGCCTGGCTGTCCCCAAGGCTGGCTCCTCCTCTGTTCTGCCTTACCATTCCCACAGTGTGTCCTTGTGGTGCCAATTCTGAAATAATCTAGAAATCAGAGCTTGCTGAATACAAACAGTAGCAGGCTAGAAATGCATGATCTCTGCATGCTTCTGAAACCTGCTGGCCTGAGGAATCACTGCTCTGCTGTTCCTCACCTCTCCCAGCCAAGTAAAGAGCATAAGATCTGTATTGCTCTCACTGGAGCTGGAATTAAAGTGCTCCTTTGATGATCTTGCCCTACTAAACAGTTGTAACCAGCTTTGTTTTCCCTACCCTTTTAAACTAGATGTAGATGAACAAACCTGAAGCTTTCAAACACCCACAGCTACTGACATCTGTGAGGTTCTGTATTTCTGAAGGGTAATAACTGGCTTCAATCTTCCTATTATAGTTTTCAAAAATTATAAGTAGATGGAATAATAAAAACTGCATACAGAATTTCTAACAGGTTTTAGGGGAAAATGCAGAGAAGAGAAACTGTAATCTCCAGGCTTGTGTATAATGCTGGGAAATTGAATACAGTGGTTTGTAGTTTGGTCTTTCCCTGCTTTGTTGTGTGCCTTTGGGGAAGCTGCTGGACATGTGTGCTTGCTTTCTGCACTGCAGAGATAGCACTGAGTTACCTCTCTGGAGATGCTGGTGTAGCAGGTAACATGTCCACAGGACTCTGCATACATCAAGTCCTGGGACTGTTTTCTTCTTTATCTTTTTCCTTTTCATTCATTCACAGCAGGCCTTGCTTGCAGAACTGTGTAATAAACTGAACCACAATAAAAATTTAATGTGAAATGAAATTAGGCTTATAGATATTGTTACCTTTGTTTACCATACTCCATTGGCACAGGCTCAAAAAAAAAAGTGTATTGCTTTATCAGAGGAAAAAACAAAAGGCAAAAGCATTTTAATGAACTGGTTTTTTTTTTCAAATTAGTCTCTAAGAAAATTATGTATTTGAATTTAGTACAGGAATAAAAAGATGTAAGATGTACATTTCTGCTCTGTGTCCGTTTCTGTCATCTGCTCTGTGTGGTTAGTTTGGCCAGAGCAGTTTCAGCACGCGTGCAGTAAAAATAATTTAAATTAATCTCTTTTGCATAAGAAGCTTTTGATTACTCCCGAGTTTTCCATGGGGTTGTGCTGTGGGATTCCAGATGCCACCTGTCGGGGATGCTGCAGACTGCGAGCAGCTCCTGCCGGGGGGAGTGCAGGTGTTACAAATAATAATGCAAATAATAAAGAGACTTTAATGGCACGGAGCGTGGAGCAGAGCATAAATAATGGGTTTGCTCCAGGTCACTGGCTTATGCCAAATAACTTGATTTGTTCCACTCTTTTGACTTAAAGCTGTGCCCTGGTCTTCTCCAAAGATGCAGAATTGTTTTAGAAGGGATTGATTGAGTCCTGTAATTTTTACCTGGGCTGGGTTTCCCATGGATTGCAGAGATGTGATGTCCAGCTCTGTTCCCGTGGGTGCTGGGCAGTGCCTGTGCCTCACAGATCCCAGCTCCAAGGGGAGCTGGGTGCCTGCCCAGAGCTGTGCTCAGGCTCCCTGGGAGCCCAGGAACACTCGGGTGGCTCCTTCTGCTCCTCCGGGAGCTCACCCAGGAAAATCTGTCCAGAGCTCCAGCGTTTCCTCTGGTTTGGCCATGGTGATGTCTTCAGTGTGCCATTTCTATTTGCCTTTTAAATTAACATAGGTAAAAATAGCTTGGGGGAGGTGGAGTGTTGGTTGGTTGGTTTTGTTTTGGTGTTTTTTTTGTTTGTTATTTGGGGAGAGGAAATGTTCACTAGCTTGTTCAGGCTTGAGAAGTGGTGTCCTTCTGGACTAAACCACCATGTAATTTTTTCACTTATTTTTCATGATAGCAAGGATGAGTGATAAGCTTATAAACTCAATTATAAGGCTTTGAATTTTTAATTCACCTTGTTATTTTGCATTATCTTTAGACTGTTCTCATAACTCCTTTATAAACAGCCAAAGATAATAACTTTCCTAAGGAAAGAAAAAAACCAACCTAAAGTACAAATACTTTTAATTATTTTTATTTTATTATATAAGAAGAAAAAAAAATACTACTAAATAACATTTTTTCTGGTGTCATATGAGCCCCTTCAGTTACAATAATCTACCCATTGAATACAATTTATTGTATTATGGTGAAAGGAAATGTACATATTATTCTGTCTGTTTTCTGGCACAAGGCATCAGAATATGTGAACTCTACTTATTCCTCTATAGACAAGAATGTATTTTAATTTTTGTTATTAAAAAGCTGCTGAGATGCAATATCAAAAACTTCTGTTAAAAAATTTTAAAACATTAAGTTCTGCAAAGTCTTGCTGCTAATTTTAGTAGTCCAAACTTATTTTCTACATGACTGAATCCAGAGATTAAGTCTCAGTCAATTACTTTAAAATAAGATTGGGTCTGAAGAACATGGAGAGTTTTAGAGACAAGATTTCACCTTTATCAAGCTAAGCACCTCGGTAGTACACATTGTGACTTGAAGTAGAATAATTCTGAATGTGCAGAGTTTCCCAATGGGTTTTTTGTACTTGACTCTTTTATTATAGCCTCAAAGAGAGAGCAGAGAGAATAACACATCCTCTCTTTTATCCATTTCGGTTCTGTGGCAAAAGGCATTTCTTAAACTGCAGGACATATTTGTACTTTCTGCAGTTGTCTTTGTAGTTTTGATTGTACTTTGAGTTATTTTACTCCTAATGCAAACAATGTCTGTGTGACCCAAGAGTTCTCCTGGACTGCAGTGGTTTCTGCAGGTTTGTTCTCTGCAGAAAGCTAACGAACTAACTCATGTTGGGAACAAAAGAATAAAATCCCACCTGCCATTGTTAGGCGTCCATGTGCTTTGCTGATTTCTCAGCCTGTGTGGAGACCTGAGTTTGCACAGAAACAAAATCACTTTTTTGTTCTTTATTTTTGGTTTTGAGCTTTCTTTGTTTGTTCATTTGTGCCTTTTATTTTTTTTTTTTTTTATGGTTTGGTTTGTTTTGTTTTTTAATCCACATCCCATTGATTGTGTGCCAGGTCAGAAATACTGTGATGATGTCAACTGACTTACTGGGAAAAGGGAAAAAAAAAGTTTTAGCTGTGTTGTGGGCAATTTTTGCTGTACCCATACACATATTCCCAAACCAGCACCATAGGAATATCTTGATTTCTGCTTAAGGTTTCTCCTGTGGTGATATGTATTCTAATCCTTGTTTTCTGAATGGAGCTACTGAGCTACTGTTAGTCCTGGGCTGACCTGGCAGATTTAATATCCTGCCTTTTCCCACTTCTGGACTGCTATGTTCAGACTGTAAAATTTAATTTTAGAAACTGTGATGAAAAGCAAAATGGGTAGGCAGTGTACTTTTTTTGAAAGCCTTGGTATTTCTCAGTTGTAAATAAAAGGAAAGGAACTTCTGTGTTTGATGGTTTATTTTGCAAGGCAGGAGTTTAAATTCCCCTTGGCACTCATGGTCAATGTGAGGCAAATCCGCTTTAATAATGAAATATATCTCACTGTCTGGGTAACTCCAAGATCTTTCAAAAAATTAGAAGGTTGTATTTTTAAGAATAAGGCTGAATGAATCCTCTACCCTCTCATCTCAGTCCACAAGTGATTGTCATAGAAAAGGCTTAAGGTCAGCCAGAAAATTTGGAAATATTTTTATAAAAAGAAATCTTCTTTTTGTGATTTATGGTTATGTCCTTAAACTAAAGGTTACCCTGTTCCGTGGCAAGTTTTCATTTTATTTGGTTTGGGTGAGAAATGTGAGTCACTACCTGCTTCTGAATACTTCTGTCTGATTTATCATGGGTGACAGGGATGTCTGCGTCAGCCCTGCTTTCACAGCCTGCCCAATTTCCCTTGGTGGTCTTGGATGCTGAACACTGTCACACCTCTGCAAGTCAGGAAAGGCAGGTGGTGTTTTTGGGGTGGTTTCTGCAGGAGCCAGAGCCCCCAGGGTGGAGCAGCCTGGCCCTGATGCAGGAGGGGCAGAGGGGAGGTGGTGCTGCAGGTGACCCTCGCCCAGTTCCAGTGCCCTGAGCTGCACAGTGGGACCTCTTCCACCTGGCAGGACCAAAATTAGGGTGGCACTGGAAGTGCCACCCAGAGCTGGCAAGTGTGGTTCCTCTTCTTGAAGGAGGGGTAGAAAGCTGGGAAGTGATAGGACCTTCTCTGTCATCTCAATGGCATTATGAAAGAAACATTGATGGAAAGAGAAAATGGAATAGGCAAACAGAAAATGGATTGATGAAGTAAAAAAGTTTTCCAAAGGCAGCTCATGTCAAAGCTAGCGTGATGTCTTGGGCTGAGGATTTCCAGCAGATTGTGGTGGGAGCCTGAGATGAGAGACAGGCTGTTTGGGAGGAGTAGTTGAGGGACAGATCTTGGGTTTTATTTGTTTGCTCGTTATATTTTGGTCTACAAGCTTTCCTTGGTGGGTGAACTCTGCCGTAGTTTGCTAGGGAGGCACTGCTGGTGTGAGGAGGAGTTAATTAAATGATTATTCTTAGGAGCTTGGTTGCCTGGGGAGCAGAACCTGGAGGACACTGACACTGGAGTAGCATGTGTAAGATGGTGTTGTTTGAAAAATGACAAATAAGGTGCAAAGATATTAAATATTTCCCAGTTCAGTCATTGTGCAAATGTATCTGCGTGTCTGATGTACTAACAGGAGAGCTTCCTTGTGAGACTTGATCAATGTGTTTTTGGAAGACAAGGACTGCAGCAGACCTCCCTGGATGTCTCTGAAAGTGGAAGGAGCATAGACTTGATCAGTGTGTTTTTGGAAGACAAGGACTCCAGCAGACCTCCCTGGATGTCTCTGAAAGTGGAAGGAGCATGTCCTTTTTGGGACAAACATCCCCTGCAGCTGGCACTGCTGGCTGCCCTCACATCCTCAACCCCCACAAAGTCTGCTACAGATTTTATGAAAAGGCTGCCATTTTTCTTAGCCCCCGAGGGCACAAGCCCTTCCACAGGAGTTTATGTTCATGTAGAAGAAAAAATGAAAACCCAGAGTGAGAAGAGTGGACACCTGCAGGGCATGGCTGTGGTCTATGTAAACAAGCAGTAAAGAAATGTCTTGGCTTCTTTTTTGGCATCTTCTCGTGGAATAGGTCAGTTTAGCAGTATGGCAGTTCAAACTGAGCATAGCCAACAGTCATTTTTTTGAACAAAAGGTTTTTCCTTTTGCTTCAAATCCAGCTTTTTGTTAGAGTATTTGGATCAAACAGTGATAAAAAAATTACCATGTAAATGGAAAATTAAAATAAGAATTACCTACACCCATATTTTAATACCTGCTACTTCAAATAGCACCTTTCAGCTTCTGTGAGTTATATAAGCATTAACTTGTATTCATTGTGCCCCAGAGAGTTGTGTTATTAGCTTGATAAACAATAATATTAAGTAAATTATTTCTTATTTTCCCCCCTTGCTGTTTTCATTATTATTTTGCATGTTTGAAAATTATTTCCGTTCTGCAGCTTTGATTTTCTCATAAAAACCCCTATAAAACCCTGAACCAAATTTATTATTAATTAGGCATGCTTTATTTTATTTAATCCTCTTTCTATTTGAATGGAATGTCTTCTTTCTGATACATTGGGTAAAGTGTATTGATTTCTTAAGTTCTCAATCTAATGGCCAATAACAACTGAAAGGTAATAAATTGCAGTTTGAAAAGAAAAAAATCCAACCCATTCCATATTTTGAGAGCTGTCTATAGAATAAAGAAAATAAAAGGGTTATATTTTTATATTTTTATTAAACATGAATGTATATATATATAAAATAAATACTCTTTTATGAAGTTTCCCTGTAGCTTCTCATTAAATTACAGAAAATACAGAAAAAACAGGTTTTGAGTTTAGATTTTCTCATTGTCTTGGTGAGTCTCACATCCATCTTCTTCCCTTTCATTCAGCCTGGAGTTTGTCTTGCTAGCCTTAGTTCTGGGTTACAGTGGAGAAGGGTAGCCTCTAGCAAATACCAGTTTGTACATCACCATCAGTGAAGCTTCTTCACTGATTGACATCGTGGACCTCCCAACGAAACAGTTCTGGCAGAAAAAAGCTTCTCCTCACATCTTTCTGCTGTTTCAGACTGTGGGACTGATATCTGCCTAGCAGAGTGTTGGGTAATGGGTGCCTGGGTGTACAGCACCAGGCAGGATTTATGGCAGTGTTACCCTCAGCAATGTATTTACAGTTGTCTCTAAAACTTAAAATAACTGACTGGGTCGACAGTTCCATAGCCATGGTTAAAAGGAATCATCTTAGTCCGGGAGTCTGCTATAAATTCTCTGTAAGTTTATAGGCTTCCTTGGTTCCAGGTGGCTGTTTCTGAAATGCCTGGCTGCTACTACAATTGCCTGAGTTTCCCAAGGGAGCTGGATACAAACATCACCCACCCAACAATTTCCTGGCCCTTTGCTTTTCTGCCCTTCACTCTTTTTCATAAGTGTTTCAATGTGTTGTATAACTAAGTAGGTTTTTTTCCTTCCCTGCCTTTATCTAGACCTCCATTCTGAGCTATGTCATCTTGCCACCATGGTTAAAGTACTAATCCTCTTTGTGGCTTCCCCTGATCACATTTGCCTGGATGACCGTGGTGATGATCTGTTGGGCACATTGCAAAAATCCCTGATGCTCAAGGTTTTCCACGCTGGCTGCAGGCATCCTAGCAGCCACTGCCTCCTGATGCTGTGTGGTTTTTCAGCTGTGCCCTTGCTGACAGTGCCCACTCCTGGGTGTGCCACCCTGGCCAGTAATTGATTCTCAGAGTTTGGGAAGGGCATGAAATACAACTTGCTTCTGCAGCATTTTGACCTGAGTGATACTGTGTGTTTTATCTTTATTGTGCTGGGAGACTGCTGAGTTTTATCTTCTCAGTAGGAACCCAAAAAACAATATTCTTCCTTTTGTTGATGTGCTGCTACTATGAAAAATAGTTAAATTGGTTAAACAGTTTTAATCACCAGATAAGAAAATCCTGGACCTTAAGGAAAAAATGTGTAGCAGAGAAAATGTGAGCTGCTATTAGGATACTGAGAGATAGAACAATTCAGGATTAAAGAGACAATGTTTATGATGAAAAATAATAGAATTAGGGGTAAGCATAAAGCTTTTTAATTTTAGCAGGAAAGATAGGCACCTGCAGTCAGTTCTGTTAATGGACTGCTGGAGCCAGCACTTTCTTTGGGGAGGTATGGAGAAAACAATTATTTTTCTTTCAAAAAACTTCTTACAGATTGCTTATGAGGCTTAAGGGATTTCAACAATAAATTTCCCATTAAAATGTGCAAACTAACTTCTTCCCTTGCCTACCTGAGCACCAAGGGCAGCCCAGCAAGAGCAGATCTTGGGTGGAGACCTTGGGTGCTGAGATCCCTCCTGTCTGTGCCACGGGACACCACATCAGGGGGTTTCTCTTGGACTGGCTCTGCACACACCTAATTAGAATAGAGAGCATTTGAAGATGCCCTATCTGATTTTATCCAGTCGAGTCAGGTTCACTTTGTCAGAGTGTTTTGTGCTTTGTGAACCAAACCATGGGAAGGTCAGGCATAGGAGGAACTTGCTTTACTTGAGTGCTATCAAGGTGGTGTTGACAAGTGCTCAGTATGCTCCCATTCTTGCCTCTTGTCCCCAAAAGTCACTCATGCATTTATTGTTATATTTTTACTCCCCCACAGTTTCATGTCTGAGTGTAACTTTGTATTTTTATGTCATCACTGTGTGATTGGCTTACACTGAGAATTTTGTGTGTGGTTTTCTATGCAGAATTTGTGCTTGTAATCTCTTCAGCACAGGGTTATTTCTGCTGTTGTTTTATTCATGTAACCTTTATTCATGTAACCTTATTTCTTGAATAACCAGTGCTAAATATGAAAAGCACCATTATGCTATATGGTATATCTATGTATGTTGACCATACTTTGATACATATAATTTATAAAATACAAAATTGTTACTTCAGTCCAGATGGGTCATCTTTAAAGATCCTGATTTTCCATCCATGGGCATCAAAAGGAAAACAATACCACTGAGACCTTAAAGCTATGCAGAGGCACTTATAGAAATCAATGAGCAGTAGAGTCTAGATGCTGTTGTAGATTCCACTCAGCAGGGAAGTGCCTCTTTAAGGTGCCAGAAATATTTTGCTCAATCAAAAGTTCCTGATCCATAAGCACACTTGGCCAAAATTTTCCAAGGAACTTGGGAAGATATCCATTGGGATTTACAAATGTGTACTAAGTGATTACCCTCAAAGCATTCACTTTCAAATGGAAGCTAATGGTCAGATCTCCAAGGTATTAAATATCTTTGAATGTCTCAGTGGTATTTTATATAGCATCAGTTTTCTTGGCTTGTTTTTTGAAAAAGCACTTCTAAACCTCTCACCTCATGTGTTTGTGGAACTCTTGGAATTATCATCATACTGTTCATGCTGCTGATGTACTTTCTAGTTAACTCTTGAATGTAATAACAGATGTGCATGTATGAATATTTTTATCTGAAAACCTGGACATGTGTCTGGTCTCCTGCCCAAACAGAATGGTGTCCTTTTCTCTGCCTTTATTGAAACCTGCAGGTGCTGGAATCCATTGCTGGGGAGAGGATGCTCATGCAGCACAGAAAGGATTGACTAAAATAGCATCCAGCCTGTACTGCAGCCAGGTTATGTTTTAGCCATATTTTCTGTTCACCATCCCATCCTCATCACCTATTTCTTTCTGGATCCCGTGGAAATGAAGGGTCAGAACTCCATGGTTTCCCATTCTAGCATGATGCCCTGGACAGCAGAGAGGAGGGGGCTGAGCCTCACCTGGGCCATCAGCTGAGTGCCAGGGCCACTCTTGGTCCTGAGGAGCCCTCAAGGTCCTTCAGACACCAGGGTTTCCTTGATGGGGACCGAGGCTGTGACAGAAAGGAGCTGGGAGGGGCTTGGGCTGTGTTTTTCCTCCTCCCAGTGCACAGGGGCCCATGGTGGAGGTGGAACATGCTCAGTTTAGCCCTTCAAAGGTGAGGTGCAGAGTTGGTGTGTTTATGGGGAATCAGTAAGAAATGGGTTTATAAACCATCCAGTTTTGATGGAAATTATTTGGAGAGTACTAAATGCTGTTTCAAAGCAGGAATGAACTTTTGAACCTTTCACTAATTGTCTTAAGTAATGTATTTCTCTTGATACTTATCTGCCAGGTAATCTATAGGGACTGACTTTTTTTTTTTTAAGTCGATTAATTAAAACATTTTTTATTATGTTTAGTTTTCTTTGTGTAGTGTTTTGGAGGAGAAATACCACACTAATTGAAGAATTGATTTAAAGACTTAAACTACCAAGAATAATAGAAAATCTATTTCTTCTTTCTTTATGTTGGTTTCTTGATCTATTCTAGAAAGGTCATTAAGTTTAGCTGTAAATTTATGTTCTCCAGAATTTTGTTTCTGCTGATACAGTTTCTTTGGGCTGAATTCTAGTTTTCAGTCAAATTTTCCTTTTAATGGTAGCACATGTATAAGGTTAGGTGGAGGTGACTAGAAAAAAAATTTGCATTTAAACTGGTGCACTTTATTTCATTCACTAGAGTATTTTCAAATGGACTTATTTTATGAAAATATAAGTTTATTCTGTCTAAAATTAGACAGACTAAAAGGTCCCCAGTTAAAGACAACCCTGGGCTACCTATTTTATAGAAAAAATATGCACTTTATGTGTAACACAAATAAAATATTGAAAATAACTATGTCACTGGTCCCACTACAGAGCCACTTTGCCTGTTGGTGCCATGAAATGTGTGTGATATCCTTTGACTCATCTTGCTTCACACCCATTAACAGCCTAAACTACTGAAAGGGGGCAGGGCCATTTTAAATGATGTGAGGCCCCTGAGAAAGTTTTAGAGAGTGTGCCTGAAGTTACTGGTCAATATTAAGAGCACCAAGTGTTTCTGCTGCATCTTCCAGAAACCTAACTCCTTGTCTCCAGTCCTGTGAGTCCTCACCTCTCACCCCTCAGTACTGAGTCATGCCCTTCAGTGTCACAATTGGACATGAAATAAAGATGCTTGACTCCAGCAGGCTGAAGAACATCAGAAGGCTTTATTACAATTCCTTTCAGCCTTTTTATAACATGCTGGGCTAAAAAGGCACAGTATTGGTCCACAGGATGGACACCTCTCTCCATTGGTTAAGTAACACAAACAACACCTGGGAGAGAGGTTGTTATGGGAATATTGTTTACCCAGAAATGCTATAGGAAGAAAAGTTATTTACTCAAAGCTGTCTAGGAAAGGAGAAACTGCTGAAAATTTTCTCTTGAGAAAGCCAGAAATTCTCAGGCTTCAGAAGATCAAGCCCACACTTCAGCTTTCCCCATCTGATGCCTCAAGTTTTGGCTTTCATGTTTTCAGATTCTGTGCTGCTTAGGTGTGGTTCTGAGCTTCATATTAAGTGTCAGAAAGCTCTCTTCACAGAGCAGGTAGGCAAAACAAATCCTTTCCTGCTGAGAAACAAGGACAACTTTCAGGCCCAAAAGCAAAAAACAACTGTGGACTGAAGGGAGGAACAAGAAGGATGGGACCTTGCAACCTGAAGCTGTAACTGGACAATTAAACCCCAATATGCAAATGGACCAAAACTTATAAAAAGAGCATTTTGCATATTGGTAAAAGGTAGTAATAGTTGGGTTTTTTGTTTGTTTGTTTGTTTGTTTGTTTTTGGTGGGGTTTTTTTTGTTTTGTTTTTGTTTTTTCAGTAGGGATATGGAAAGAGAAGAATTTTGAAGGAAAAAGAAACAAAAACCCGCAGTCACACCCTACATGCCCCCAAATGACAATACTACAAAAAAAATAAGATGCTGGTATAATAGAAATCCATGTAATTTAACTTACAATAATTAATAATTACATTCTTTCTCTGTGTGTGCATTTCTAGCTGTTCTCATTCAAAGTGCAAGGCACAAATTGTATTGTATTTTTTTTCAGCCTCTTAAGCTGCTGCTTCTAAAACAATCCAGGTGGGTGGTAGCCTGAAATAAATACATTCTCATATCTGCTCACACCCCTGCCTTATGCAGCGGCATGTGATGTGTTTTGTGTGCCTGTGTGAGTGACTCATTGCTCCTGCAGCTCCTGCCCTCGTCCCCATGGCAGAAGCAGTGGGGTGGGGCATGGGGAAGGTGTCCCTTGCTGCTGTGCTCTTCTCTCATGGCCAAAGGCTGTGCTGAGGTGACCCCAGAGCAGCCACCAGTGCCAGCCCCAACAGCAGTCCCCAAACTGGGCCCCTGCCCACAAAGGTTCCCATTAGCAGGGCAAAGCTGCCCAGCCTCCTCCTTCTGCTTATTTCTGTCTGTTTGTAATTTACTGCCACACCTGAGTTTATCTTTGCTAAATTTCAAGTTTATCTGCACAAGTAATCTGTCCTGACTGCCCTGTCATTTACTGTCTTTCTTGCCTGTGTTAATAATAATATTGCAAAAGAACTTTATTGAACACTTTCAGAGCCCTGAACAGGTTATATTTAACTAATGAGGTAGTAAGAGAAGTGAATGAATTAACTGAAAGTAAAAAATGTAAAGCAGAACTTTGGGTCATCTACTTCTTTCCCCTTGTTATTATCTTTTACTTATTTTGTAAGACCTTGTCCAATGTGAAATCTTGTGAGTGGCCATGCTTCCAACTACACCATGTTTAAGAGAGATTTATTTTCCTTTCATCAAAATGTCCTAGTATTTATTTAGAACATGTGCAGCCAGACTTAAACCTGATGGAAACCCCCAAGGCAAGGAGAGGATGTTTGAGTGGGTGATGCTGCAGGTCACTTCATTTTCCAGCTGCTTCACATAATTTAGGGAGTTCTATAAACTTGAATTTAATCCATGCAGCATGGCTGTGCTGTTCTCCTTATGAAGTGTCCCCTTCTTACTGCTCTCTCCCCCTGCTGATGGTTTGAGACTGGCTGTTTCTAGAGAGAATTTGAGAAATACATATTTCAGTGTACATCAGTATTGTAAGGTGGGTATAAAGTGGAAATCTGTGGGTTTGATCTGCAATAAAATCTCCTCGAGCTTGTGGTATCATTTCGACAGAGGGGGCAGGGGGTTGTTTGTAATCTCTCCCTTCTTTGTACTGGAGGCTTAAGCTGCAGCTGCAGACTAAGTCTGGATTTGGTCCTTTTTGAGAATTCCTTGAGGTCAGTAGAAATGCAATAGGGCAGAAGGTGCTCCTAGGGTTTCCCACTAAATACAGGTGGGACCACATGACATGAACCCAGGACCAGGAGCTGCTCTGTGCTGCCCTCAGCCAGTCCTGGAGCTTCCCACCAGCAGCAGGCTGCAGCAGGGCAGGTCTGCTTGTGCAGAATGAAAATGTTCCCAGCCAGTATTCCAGGGCCGATTTTATGGACTTGTGAATGTAAGGATGGGCAGAGCAAAGGGATAGCCATGATAAATATCCAAGTTATTAATCACAGGGAGAGGGACTGCTGACTGGGAATGCAATAAGTGCTTGTGTCACTTAGCTTATTTTCCCTCTCTGGTGGGTAATAACTGGGTATAATAGATGGATGCAGTTGAGTAGCTGTGCCACTGTGTTTTGTAGTTTTATTTCTATTTTTTTATGAGAATTCCCTTGCCATCTGTGTGGGACATCACCACTTTGCCAGTTTGTCACGAATCAATTATTCCCCTAGAATCACAGAGTAGTCTGAATTGGAAGGGATCCAGAGGGATCATCAAGCCCAGCTCTTAGGCTGATGGCCCACAGGGGCATTGAACCCACCAGCTTGGCAGTGTCACCACCATGCTCTGACCAGCTGAGCTGGTCCCAGGGTCTTTTCTTTGTGGTTAAAGCATTTGAGGAGTAATCACCTGCCTACAGCACTACTCAGAATATGAGCAGTGATCTGATGATGACAGCAAAATTCAGGGGGATTTAAATTAGGGTTTTTTTGGTGTTTTTGGTTGGTTTTTTTTGTTTGTTTGTTTGTTTTGTTTTTGTTTTTGTTTTTGTTTATTTTAAATATTGACTCTACTACTGGCTGTGACATGAATGGAAGCTACAGTCTGATTCTTTGCATAAATTAATGTGGATGAATGATCTCCAATTAACAGAATACGTTTTTAAGGAGTTTCAGTTCATAACTGAAGATTTTTTTTCCAGCAGGCTTTTTGACTAAAATCTCAAAAACATGACATGCTGACTTCTGTGTTAAAACAATATTCAGATAGTGCTATGAGTTCTCTACAGTTAAACCCTGTAGCCTCCTCCTCAACATTAATTCATCTGAGTTTTCCAGACCGACTTTTTAAAGGAAGGATGTATTGTGATTGCATTAAGCTTTCCAGACTCAATGTTACTCTGCAGTTGCACATAGTGTTGACAGATCCTGGTCACTGAATATACTGCTTTAAAAAAGAAATAAATACTTTAATCCCCATGAAAATGTCTTCAGGTGAAATCTGGTAAATCATCTGGATGGGGCTCTTGGACAGAAACCACTGCTGACAGGAGAGCATTGTTCTATCACCCAGAGATGGGAGGAGTATGAGACTTGCTTGTGAGGTAATTATTGTTCATTATCATGCTGAACTACCAAAGTGTCAGGTGTATTAGAAAGGCTCTGTGATAATGCTTTGGCCATTTCTCCTTAGCAGTTCCTCAGAACAGTGAAGACAATAGCCATTTGGATAATATTGGAATGGACACGATTTTTAAAGGTTTCATATTTGTAATAAAAAGTGTAGTGCAAATCAGCAGATAGGCAGAATGGGACAGTGGTGAGAATGCATTAAATCACCATGGATTTTATCAAAAAAGATGATGAAGTATATTAGAATAAGACGTACAGCAGCTACATCTTACACCTAAAAAGGTGTTTTCCTTTCTCACATTTGTCACATCTCTGATACTTTTTCTTACTTGTTGGTCTCCAGATTGCATGCAATATTTGTAACCTTGATCAGATTTCTCTCGAGCTCAAGTTTGTGCTTTTGATTTAGTCCTCTTCACCTTTTGTGTGCCTCACTGTCTTTATTACTTTCCCTCTGTGATTCTAACAGAACATATTAACATTGATTGAAGTCTCCAGCAGCTTGTTCTATGTGCTTCACAGGCATTTAGTCCTGTATTCACTTTCAGTGTGACAATTAAAATCACTTTAGTTCATGTCACTGGAATTAATTGCTGGCATTGCAGGTGGCTGTGAATTCAGCTGGCTCAGGACAGCAGTGCTTGGTAGGTTTCATGTTATCACACTTGTGATGGCCTAAAAAGTGAGTGAGGGAGAGTGAAAAATCTCCATGAAGTGATTTGAAGGTTTCTGACTCTAAAAAACTGTAAGCAGATTATGTATTCCCTATAATGTGAAATGCACTTTGAAGTATAAACTGTCCAGGGAAATATTTAGCAGAGACACATTTTTGCCTCACCTCTTAAATATCTACTCAAAATACATATGTAAAGTAGTAGGGGCTTAATAGTTGATTGATAAATTGATTTTCCACCTGCTGGCTCCATAAGGAAAAATGTTGACTTTGATATTATGGTATATAACTCAGGATCCACAGGAGCACAGATTTAACTTAGCAGCAGCTGTCAGAGAGGGAAGGGGAATTTCTTTTGATGCCATAGGGATGTGCTAGTCTTCAGCACAGACTGCATTTTATAGCTGAAGTTTTTTGTTTAGTAATTGGATATGGCAGAAGAACAGAGAAATCTGTTAACTGTTATATTTGGAATACTGGTGATGATTTAATACAACCCTTAAAAAATTGAGAGAGATATATGAAATAGGGATTATCTTTTTTACTCCTTTAATTTTCATTTCTCTCCTAAAATCTTAGGGATTTTTTTTTCTTCATTGTTTCAGTTGGCTTTTAGGGTCTGGCTTTGCTGTTTTTCTTAACACTGGACACGTTAGGAAGAATTTCATATTGCTGTTCCCACCTGCCAGTAGGAATAAGATGACATCCAGAAAGATTTACTTTGCTTTAAAGCTCATTGGTTACAGTTTGTACCAAGTAGAAAGCTCTGAATATTTGCAAGCACTTACTCCTGAGAGGACATTTTTAGGATCAAGGCTTTTGCAAAGGTGAAACCTATTGCTCATTTATAAAACCTGCTTTTCACTCACCTGCGTTTTACGCTGTTTTTTTAAATTTTCCTCTACCACTATTTACTAATTATCTGCCTTCCTGTGATTATGTTCTCAGATTCTTATGTATATTGATCTTTACATCAAAGGGCATCTCAAAGTAAACTTTTAGCAATGTGTTAATGAAAAAAAAAAAAAAAAGAAAAAGCACACCCAAAAAAATCAAAACTAAGCAAAAAAACCTCTACAAACAAACAAAACCAAAATAACCACCAGCATCCCCCCCCAGTTAATGTCAGACAAACCCAAATTTTACAGTTTTTCATGTCATTGGTTATTTTTTAGTCTTGTCACTGAGTGCATCTGTGTTTCTGGTAACTGAATTGCTTCCCTTCTTTACCTAAGCTGGACAGTGTATTTTCTCAGAGATCTCTTTAGATCTACCTCAAACCTACATCACCCTATTTGCATCTGTCAGCACCTTCCTGGGCACAGCCAAGTGCCAGAAGCCTGTGTTTACCCCTCTCCTGAGGGGGAACACCCCTAAAACATTACCATAGCTGATCACTGCATCATCCTCTTTGGGCTGCCCCAAGAAATTTTATTATGATTCTGACAGAACCTATTTTGGAGGTGGGTTTAGACCAATGGTCATCATTAGAAATAATAATTTGTATGTTTCCACCTTGCCTGGATTTTCATCTGCATCCTATATCCTCTACAGACAGTCATAAAAAATATTTGGGATGGGCAGCATCTTTTTGCTGGAACTCATGGACAGCCCTGGAAGTTTGTTCCTGCAGAACCTTCCTCCTGCACCTTGATATGGTTTACTGCTCAAAATTGGAGAACACCACCCCTCCTTTTCAAGTGTGAGGGAATAATGTTGTGTATGAGGAAATACTGTTGTGTATGAGGAACAGGAGTCCCACATTTCCCTTGTCCATCCTCGGTCCATGCTTGTCCCAAGGCAGTCCAAGTCCAGGCTTACCCAGTCTCCAGTGGGACCTGGGGCACCTCTGGAAACCCAACCTCGAGGCTGGGAAGTATCACAACACTAGCTCAGAAAAAAAGGAAAGGTTTTGTCTTGCAGCACCTGTTGCTATTTCAAACATCACATCTAATTTCTACTCATTAACTGCTATTTCTGTCTTACCTTATTTTCAGATGAATGAAGAAATAATATTTTTTATACCACAGTGGAATTATCACACTCCACTGAAGGTTTATTTTTGAATGCCAGGCTGCAACTGTTGCCAATATTTATTTTTATTTAGTTTCTTTGTGTATCGAATTCAGCATTAATTGATGGAAAAAACGGATGCTCCAGTATCTGTATTTGTACTTATATTGGTTGTCATTCTTCGTTTTTGATGTGTTACATAATTAATTTTATTACATCACTTTTAGCTTGTGATGCAAAGATGTTCAACAAAGGATTTCAGCAACAGTGTTGGAATTTGAGGTGGTAGAAAAGTTCTGGCATAAAATTCAGGAGTAAATTTGACAAAGGATTGGAAAGTCCTGATGAATGACCAGGGATTATTTTTTTTTTTTGTTCAGAGAGTTTTAAAGTTCAAGAATATTTGCCTTTGCCACTTGCTAGATTCAGATATTGCATTCATGATTGTTACTCAGTAAGGTAATAAAAGAATCTTCCAAATAAATTTAAAATAAGGGAATTGTTACAAAGTCCCAATCTTCAAGAGAATTACTTTTAAAGCTTTATAGACATGGAATTAGAGCTGTCAAGATGGGGAGGGGGGAGAGAAGAAATGTAATTCTGTTTCAAACTGTAGCCTTTCTTTTTTCAAAATTGCATTGTTCATAAAAAATATAGTTTGAGAACTTTAATGTCTGTTGACTTCTGGATTTAGAGTTGTAATTTGTAGCCAGTTTTGGCTGAAATTGCTAGGGAAAAATAATTTTTTTAGTAATTTTTTTTTCTCCTAACCAGCTAGAAAGATAATGGTTTCTGTTCACGTAAATACTCTGTTGTAGCAAAAAGAGTGCTGGTTATGTGATGTTCCATACTTTTCTCTTTCTTCTTATTTTCTTCCCAGTTTTCAGCAGGATACAAAAAGTAAGTTTCCATCAACGCTTTCCCAGAATCAAGCTTTATGTGGTTTATTTCAGTTTTGTAGGATTTTCTTTTCTTTGCAGAGAGACATCATGCTTCCTCACACAGAAAAGTGGGGAAAGAGCCTTAAATTGTTTTGACAAACACATTGAATATTTTGCCTTTTTAAATTCAAGGTAGAAAAAAATGCATTTATTGTGGACTTTTTATTATAACTTCAATTTTTCTAGCTAACTGAAATTACAGTGCTGCAGGTGCTTCAAAAATATATCCTGAGGGTATTGCAGTTAAAATATTTGAACAGAGTTTCCTATTTCTTCCTAAGAAAACCTTGACTTCCTCTACCTGATGTTTTTGAGTCTAAGACTAGACCCTCTCTTCTACCTTTTGCAAACTCAGTGGCAAAGAATATTTAGTTTTCATAGAACTCTTCCAAAATGCTTAGGAAACAATGTTCTAGCAGGTTCCCTACTCTGTGAGTTCGTGTACTTGTAATACTTTATTTTATACCTTTTGACAAGTTGATGTCCAGCTTGTGGCTCCAAAAAATGTCCACTATACAAATGGCATATTTTCAAAGTGCTCTGTCTAAACAAAAAATGAAAATTAAAAACAAAACAAAAAAACCCCCCCAAAACCAAAAAACAAAACTAAAAAAAACCAAAAAAACCAACCCCAGCCAAAACCAAAAAAAAACAAAAAACCACAACACCCCCAAAAACCCCACCAAAACAAACACAGCATGCCTGTGTAGAAAGTCTTTATTGGAATGACTCTTTTTTCCGTAGCTCTTAGGACAAATATATATGCATTTTTAGAAATAGCAAGGCATTGGTGGGGTGACAACACCAAACACAATAGAAGGACACAAATCTGCTATTTTTCAAGAAAGGTTTCTAGGAGAGAAAAGTCAGCAATATCCCACTATTATTCCTTTTTTTTTTCTTTTTTTTTTTTTAACATGTGTGTGTTAGATGATCTTGATGGTGAGTATGTCTTTAGATTACCCTGCCTCTTGTCCATGCTGTGTGACAAAAACACTCCAGGAAAAGCATGCTGAAGTCCTCCTGAGAGTGGGCAGTGAGGCTCTTACAAGATGAAGCATGAGGAGATGGGGAGTTGGTGCAGCTGCCTGGCACGTGGGGAAATGTTGAGCAACTCCATGGAGTTGTGCAGGCACGGATGTGTTTGGCACTTCCTCTGTGATGGGCACTTCATCTTTAAATTGTGGGCAACCCTTAACTCCTGATGGGGTCCATCAAAATAAAGGTTATATTCTACTGTGTAAAATGAAGGTCTGTAGCTTAAAAAACACTTGATGAGCATAGAAAGGATTGACTCTATTAAACATTCTGAGCAAATATCTGAGCTTAAAACTTAAGGGTGGTTTATGATGCCCATCTGTGCTGGTTTGAAAGCAAAACCAGTGAGACTCCAAGTCAGAAATGCAATTTAATATAGAGAGAACAAACAACAAGAAAGATAAAACTAAAATAAAAATAAAATAAGACAAATGCAGTAGTACAAAGGACCACTGACAGAGTCAGAATGCAAACCTGACACCCTGTTGNCCATTTTGGCTTTTAAGGGGTGGTTGTGATAAATGCCCACAGGACTGAAATCTGAAAGCACCTCTCTCTTGCCAAAATCAGATAGTTTACTACAAAGTAGGCCACAAACTTCATGATCAGAACATCAGAAAGCACACAGAGGAAGTATTTCATGGCTGTCATTAGTCATACTTAGTTTACAATATTATGAAAGCTGGTTTGTGTTTTATATAGACCTCCTGCTGAAGATTACTACTTCATCAGCCAATTTCTGCTTTTTTGCCCTTCCCTAGAGGCCTTGCACTAAAGGAAGTCTGTTGATCATTGCTGTTGATCATATTCATGTGCTTTCCATCTTCAGGAGAGTTCCTTTGTTCTTCTGTGTGTTGATTAATAATAAGTATTCCCCTCCTTTTTTTCTTTCCTCAGAAACTAATTTTTGCTTGTTGCAGCAGCTCTATATTCTGGATAATACTCTGTTCCTGGTGTTTTACTGCATGTATGACAAAATGATTTCTTTACCTCTTCCAGTAAATACAAATATGGTTTTCTGTTGTCAGAGAAAAAAAAATGCTTTTCTATTGTCAGAAATAAACTATTGAACACTGACCAAAAATATCTTATTAATCCTTACCCACTGTAATTTATATCCATTGATTAACTCCATATTTCATTATCTCTTATGGCTAAGTGTTAGGTTGAAGTTGCTTCATAACTTCTTTGTTTGAACTTCCTGGAGATTTTTGAGAACAGTTTCAATTTTTTGTTTGTTTGTGTGTTTTGTTTTTGTTTGGATTGTTTTGTTGTTGTTGTTGTTGTTTAGTTATTTTAGTTTATCTCATATAGTGCAACACGTGTATTGGTGAGGTAAAATATATAACGTTTGAGAGACAAAATCATGGAAAACAGCGCTTGCATTGTTTGATATTTCCTGAGAAAGTAGGTGTACTGTTCCATTATTGTTCCTCTGTAGGAGTAATTTGCTTTATTGCTCTTGCATTCTTCTCTGTTTCTCAAAGGGTTCCATCTGGCAGCCATATATGAGCATGTGTTCAACTGACTTCAATTCTAGCTTGACGTTAAGATTCAAAAAAAATGGATTGCCTTAATGGTTTTTTTGCCATATATCAATAGCAGTCTGTATGTGTCAAGAAAGCTCGTGGAAACAAGTGGTTTACCTGTTATATAAGAATAAATCTTTGTGTTTTTTAAGCAATTTTCATCTGTTGTTGTGGAAGAGTAACAGATACATTATGCATGGTGCTCCCTCTCATTGGAGTGCAGATTTCTTTCTGACTGTCTTGCATTCACACATGGATCCCCCAAACACCAAACCTCTCAGTCCTCATTTTCACTGTGCTTTTCACACCTTTATTTGGCACCACAGCTCCAGGTACTAGAAGTGACAAGGTAGATTTTTGGATGTGACCATTCCTGTTTTGAGTGCCTGGACAGACTGAGTGTGGCAAGGGAGGAGTGAGGGGTTTGATTTGGGTTTGTTTTGTTCAGAAGATTTGGTGAAGCCTTCCCTGCTTCTTCCCTCTGTAGTAACTCTCGCTAGGGCTGTCTCACTGCTCCAGACAGTTATAGACAGTAATAAACTCCACTCTGAACTTTATTAATTAGACTGTGAAGGAGATAAAAGTTAAAGACAGAGGTAATGCTTTCAGTGACAGGCTGCAGTATTAATGTGTACTGAGGGATGGAACAGCCTGTTCTAACCCCAAAAAGCATTGGTTGGACTTTGACTGCTGTTTCCCACCTCTCTAAATTTTCTTCCAGCAAAATCTGGGCAAGTGAAACAATGGAGGAGGGAATGGCTCCAGCTGAACAGACATGCCTTCTTATATTTGCTTCTGTGTTCACTGGAAGTTTGGGATTTGGAACCCCAAAAGATAAGGGGTGAATGTGTGTGTCTCATACTCTGATATCTGGATAGCCATGGAGCCAACCAAGGACTGCTGGGAACAACAGACAAGAATTGTTGGTGCTAACATACCCCACATGGGAGAAAGAGCAAGATGTGGCTGGAGAAGGGGGTCATGTGGAGGTAGGGTAGCACTTTTCTGGGATAAACACCCTTGTTCTAGTTCCTGGAGAAGAGCAGGGCACAGTACAGACTCAGAGGAGGAGGAATGAGGTCGAGCAGTGGGCATAGACTGTAGGGTGATCAGGACCACCCAAGGCATCCCAAGCCTCTGACCCATTTCCAGAAAGGTCTGGAAGAATGGACATGGTAAATAATTTGCATAGAAAGCAAGAAACTTATGTTCAGGGCAGGGAAAGGCTGTATATGAAGAGGTGACCCCACCAAGCCTGGCTGCACACCCCAGGACCCTGGATATTGGCTGTACCAACGTTGGAACAAGGTCTGGTGATGTCTTTTTCTCTCTTTCTTCCTTTCTTATTTTTCTTTACTTTCAATTTCCATGCCAAGTGTGTAATTTCCTACTAAAACTTTGTGAGTTTTTGCAGATCCTCTGACTTTTGTTAATCTTTTAACCACATAACCATTTATGAAACTTGGGTGTTCGCTTCATCTGAAGGGTAGGATATCCCACAAGATTAATTTTGCTTTTGTTTTAGGATTGAGGATTGTATCTTGTCTGACACTACAGAATTATAAAATCACTAAGGTTGGAAGAGACCTCCAAAATCGAGTCCAACCATTAACCCAGCCACCAGCATTTGTGGACTAAACTATAAACCCAAGAGTCAAATTTGAACACTGATTCCTCCACTTCCCTGAGCAGCTGTTCCAATGCCTCTGATCATCCTTTCCATGAAGAAATTTTTCCTAATATGCAGGGTAGGGACTATAAGGGTTTATATGCCTTAGTTGTGTCCAGGACACTGGAGTCCCAACCTGACAGCTGTTAGCAAATCCTGCCAGTGGGTACTTGATTTATTATTCTATTGAATTCTTTGCATTTTACACAAATTATAAAAAGTGGCAGCACTTTAGGTTTGGTTTTTTTTCTGTTTCATGTTAGTTTTTTTAACCAAAGGCCATGTTTTTGTATAAAAAAATTCCTTCAATTTGTATTTTCTCCACTTGTACTTAAAAATGAGAAATTGCAACGAGGCACCACAGGATCTGAGTAAGGGTGTAATAATTTACATGTATGTTAAGCATAGTCATTAGTATAGTGCCTAGCAACACAGCAGGCATGACTTATTACACAATATAGTGTTTGCTTATTGCCTAAGTGGAAGGCAAAGCAGTTCTAACTGATTACATGTTACAAAGCTCAGTTGCAATAGTCAATTTCCCCACTGTTTCTCGTGCATTTTGCAGGAAAACACTGTGATCTAGTGTTATGAATCAATTACGAAGTGCTCATTAGGAGGAAATGCATATTGAATATATTAATCACTTCCATAATAAATTACATAACCACACAATAAAAGCACACATATTCTATTGGTAAATAGCTTATCATAGTCTAAGGTTCTTTTTCCTTTTATTACTAAATTAAATCCATAAATAGGAGAGCAAGGTGTTGAGGAAATGCCTTACAGGAGCTCAAGCATGACAAAAGAACACAAAGCTGGGAGGAGTGGCTGATGCACCAGGGAGTTGTGCAGCTCTTCTGGAAGACCTTGGTGGGTTGGAAACATGGGCAGAAAACTGATTGAAGGCAAATGGTGGTGTGGGGTTCTGCCAGTGGGGAAGAACAACCAGCAGAACAGGCTGCTGGAAGGTAGCTCTGGGGAGAAGGAGCTGAAGGTCTCCAGCTGCCCAGCAGTGCCATTTGTGGCCAGGAGGGCCAGTGGGGGCCTGGGGTTCATGGGGAAGAGCACAGCCACCAGGCAGAGGGAGGTGAGTGATCCTGTGCCTCCACTCAGGTCTGGGAAGGCCAAATCTGGAATGCAATAATCAGGGCTGCTCAGGACAGGAGAGACATGGAGCTCCTGGAGCAGGTTCAGTGGAGGGTGACAAAGATGTTGAAGGGCCTGGAGCATCTCAGTGAGGAAAGGCTGAGGGAGCTGGGCCTGTTCAGCCTGGAGATTTCTGAGAGGGGACCTCATCCCTGTGTGTCAGTGTCTGCAGGGAGGGCTCAGGGCATGGACCAGGCTCTGCCCCCTGGTCCCAGCAATGGGACAGGAGGAATGGGCAGGAGCTGATGCCCAGGAAGCTCCACCTGAACATGAGGGAGAATTTCTTCACTGTGCAGAGACCGAGCTCTGGGACACCCTGCCCAGAGAGGGTGTGGAGTTTCCCTCACTGGGGATGCTCCAGACCCATCTGGACACAATCCTGTGCTGTGTGCTCTGGGATGACCCTGCCTGAGCAGGGAGGCTGGACTGAGTGACCCATAATGATCCTTTCTAACCTGACCCATTCTGTGAAAATCATGGGACTGAAAGATCACAGCAGCCTGGGAGCCAGAAGCTGCAGATTGCAAAGCAAAGATGTAACAGGGACCAAGAAGCTCAAATCCATCCGTGGTCCCCTCTAGATGTCACCTAAGGGGACAGTGGGCTGTGTGGGCTGGCCCTGACTGTGGGTGTCAGTAGCAGTGCAGGGCTGGGTACCAGGGTGGATATTGGGACCCCACAGCCTCCCAGGACAGCCCCCTGGGGCAAGGGGGGCTTTGCTGAGGGGGTGGATATTAAGTGGCCTTCACTGAGGTGTGGAGATGGAGCATTGTTGGTATTTCTGCTGTGCCATGTCCACTTAAAGGACTGTTGATTCAGAGTCTGCCTGTGCCATTGCTCCACCTTACACTACAGGGAAATTAGAACATTCTGCTCTTTTTTTCAACCTGTTAGTTCATTTTTACATATTCTGAAACACAATCACTGTAATGAGTGGAAGTATTTCTCAGTATTGTCCAGTATGTGTTCAGAAATGACCTTTTACTTGCATTTTCTTTTTTATATTAGTGACTGAAAACTTTTAGACACAATTTAGAGAATACATAAAAAGCTATTCTCTAAGAACACTTTTAATTTAGGAAAGCATGTATTTAATCAAAATGTTTATTATGTTTGAGCATTATGGAGAAATAAAGCTAATAGCTTTCTCATTTAAAAATACACAAAAGAAGCAAAATCTGTAAATGATATTTAACAAAAAAGTTACCCAAATGATATAGAAAATGGGGAAACAATCTCTTGGGAAATGTCATATGGCTCGATACTAACACACCTTTCTATTTTACTTTATATAGTATCAAAATAATAATTTCACAGCCTGATGTCCATGACATTTCAAAGTCCTTGAATCAATTTCTTGAATATTTAAAATCAGTAACACATGCTTATCACCTTTTTCATATTCTTCTTGGTATTCCTACCTCTCAGAATGAAGGGGAAATGAATAATTTTCTCAGTTGAACAGTTTTTGTGTTGTCTCTGACAGTAAGGCTGATAATAAGTTGTACAAATTACATGGAAGTATAAAATACGTCTTGCAAAGGGCATGATTTAATGCACAGCTCATTTTGGGATAGGTAGGCACGTATCAGCCTGTGGTTAACTCACTGAATCCAGTAAGATAACTTGAATCTGCAATTCAGTGATGTAAATGAAGCTTTGAGAAATGTGAATATCTCCAGAATGAAACAAAAAGAAAGAGCAATCTGGAACATGTAGCATTTACTGTGTACCTGCAAGGGTCTTCTCAGGAGATAAAGAACATTATCCCTGCTGTGTCTTGGTGGTTCTGTGGGTTTGTAGAGGCTCCTGGAGCAGAGGCAGCCACTCAGTCCGAATTTGGCCAGGGAGTGCAGGTGGCTGTGGGGACAGGCTGCTGCTGTGAGTCACTGTCACCTAGATGGAGCCCTGGCCGATTCCAGGCTGGCCCTGGGGTGTCCTCTGTGGGTCTGGTGGAGGTGGCTGCGTGCTCCTCTGTCCCTGCCAGGAAACACAGGTGCCACAGAACACAGTGGGGTGGGATTTGTGTGGCTCCTTCCAGAGCTACAGAAATAAACACTAGGGGAGGGCCCAGAAAGTTTCAGTGGTCTTCAGGAGCTTTTCTGGTGGCAGCAGCTTTGACCAGCATTTTGTCCCACAGCAGGAGGAACAAGCTGTGAGTGTCACTGTGGGGGCTCCCCAAGGCAAGAATGTGGTCCCTCAAAGGGCTGGGCTTGATTTGGTGGAAGCTGGATGGACCAAAGCTCTTGAGCACAACTAAAACATTTATTGCCTGTCATGAAGTCATTTCTATATATGTAAGAGGGTTTCAGAGTTGTAGCAGGTATGCCAGAGGCTGCTGAAATCTGTGGTACAAAGGACTCAAGCCATGCTTAATTTGGATTTTATTAAGAAGGCTTATACTTAGTATTTACATTCATGAACAGCATAGTTTGTCATTGTCAGGACCATTTTTTAAAATGTGCACTTCACTTGAAGGATGTTCTTAAAATCAAAATTTTACCATGGTTTATGGTTGTTGTCACCTTTTCTCAGAACATTTCTTAAGGTAGAGAGGCAAACTTCTAAATGTCTATAGACATGTGAAAAATAATATTTGGCTGGACATAAGAATCTCTGTTGAAATTCAGTGGCTTATCTAGGGTGTCATAAACATGAAACCGCTATACATGACACAAGCTTTTAGCAATAAACAATGAAGAACTCTGAGAACAGAAGAACAGAGGCTGCCTAGAGCCTCTTTATGTGCAGAACATTTCATTTAAGAGGTTCTTACAATTATCCACCATTGTACCATTTGCAGAATTTACTCGTGTGCATCATTTCTATAAGCTTTCTCATGTAAATTAATGCTTTTCCAAGAAACCTGTCCTTGAAAATCCAGATGGCTTATGAATCCTTCAGGGTCTTCCAAGAACCTTCTGCTCCTGGGTGTTATAGTTTTGTCTGTCCCATGGCTAATAATTGGATGCAATCATGCTGAAAATGTTTAATGTGTGAGGATTCACAAAACTTCTTTCAACTCTCCACTTTCCCAATGTGCACGTATTCATCAGAGCCACAGACCACGTGTGAATGCCCCAAAATACACTTCTGTATCAGAAAATGACAATTCCCACTGCTTCAGGAGGAATGACAAGTTCTTCTGAAAGCCAAACTGTATGTGAAGCAGGGAGGAAAAAAAGTGTCAATATTCAGAGATAAAGTTCTTAGAAATGCATTTGTTAATATGTAAAATATGGTGCAAGTTCTGTAGCTGATTTACAGTAACACAAATATCCATGATGTTGTCTTCTTTGGAAGTTGCATAAATGCAGCAGCATTTTAGATATATGTGGTTTTATAATTAATTTCAGCCTTTGATAGGTGAGGTGCCATGGGTTTTCCTTACAAAACACCAAATGGGTAATAGAACACAAAAAAAACATGCCTGTACTTTCCTTGGTTTTAATTCAAGCAGTCATGCATTATTCAAAGTGAAATCCTACTGTTTTCATCTAGAAAACACAAAAGGCAAAGCTAATATTGATTCATTATCTCTTGCAAATGAAAGAATATAATTATAACATGTTTAATTGATGCTACTTTATAAATCACATGACATATATATGCCAGTAATTTGGTTTTGCTCTTTAAAAATCTTGCTAATGAATCGCTGTGAATAAATAAGGGAGAACAAACAATATCTTTAGGCCTGCCTACAAAAAAGCAAAACCAAACCCCACATCCAACAGAGGTACCATATGTGATTCTTGCTGGAATTGTTCACCTGGATTTCCAGGAAAGGGAATCCCTTTTGTAAGATTCTGGGAATTCTGGTTCTGGGGAAAGCTGCTCTCTTCTGTGATGATGCCAGCAGACAATACGAGTGCTGAAATCCCAGGTTCTGGAAATTTAAATTGAATTATTTTCAAACATAATTTTATGTTGCTTTTTAGGTATTTTTCTATATTGGCAAAAAAAAATTCAGTAAATAGCCAAATATACTGCTGGTGATTTTTAATTTTTTCATATTTTACTTTGCTTGCTAATGAGACTTTTCAAATTATTCTTTATATTATTTAAGTGGCATTTATTTGCATATTTGATCTGATTGATCTGATGCTTGATGATGTTAGAGGATATATTTGAGAAAGGAATGGAAATGTTGCCTTCAGAGGTGCTGCTGCTGAAACAGGCTGGCGTGAATTTGAATCCTGTCCCCAAACTATATCTAAGCTAAGTCAAGAAAAGTTGATTTAGCATGTCCATGAAAATGCTAGGTAATGCAAGTGTACAGGAACCACTGTTTGAAAAACAAACTAATGCCTGGTGTAAATTGACTGCACAGGAGTGAGTCATTAACCTTGAAGAGTAAAACTTGTAAACTTGGATGGAATTTAGAAGGGCTAAGAATTATCATAGAGCGAGGAGGATGAGTGCTGCAAGGGTTTCCTGCTGCCAAAGGTATATGGCAGACAAATACACTGACATCAGCTATATATCCTGCATATACTGCTATTAAGTACAAAAAGTGCTTTTGGGCAGCCACTAAAGAGACATTTGAAATGGGTATGGGGCAAGCCAAGATGTAGAATATTCAAAGTTGTAGTTATTAAGTCTGAAATATGGAGGTAGGTGAATGCCCTAATTAGCAAGAGTTGCATATACATAAGATACTGTTTGATGCTCACTAGGAAATGAACCATGTACCTTATTATCTAATAATGTCCCGTTTTATATTGAATGCTAAATGCATTATGATAACTGGAGCAAGTTTTTGAATAGATAGATAGCATTTCCTGAAAAAGTATAATGAGAGTTGGTAAAGTGGAGACAGAGATTGGGCTGACATCATAATTCTACACAGGGCTGTGCAGGATACAGTCACACCCAGTAGCTATTCCTTTTCAGAAAAAAAAAACAA
>VXBR01000871.1:703356-817711 GCA_013400215.1 Cisticola juncidis
GCCCCCCCAACCACACAGAAATTACAGAATAATATGGAAATACCCCCATACATTTATTAGAATTTTGGTGCATAAAATTAGAGATTCTTTCTGCTGTAAACCTGGACTCTGCTGGGTATTCTGTCACTTTTTTATCTTTGCACATTTTTTTTTTTCCCCTGGTACTTGCAGGTGGCAGAAGGTTTGTGAGCCCTGTGGTGCTCCTTGGTACACTCCACGTTCAGATGGTGGAACAGCACCTCTGCTCCAAGTCCTGGGGAGAGGTTATTCCTCTCCCTTTGGACAAGGGTGGGGTCCACTTCATCCACAAATGCTTCAAGTTTGCTTCAGAAGAAGGCTGTGTGCTTTTGGGGTTGAAGAGAGGAGGGATGGAAAGGATATGTTCTTTTTTTTTCTTAAGTAACAGCATGATGAAAACTCTTGTGTAAATGGGATCTTGATGGATTTAAAAAATAAAAGGTAAAAAGGCTATTTCATAGTAGCAAAATAATATAAATGGTTCTACAAATAAGTGCTTATTTATTTCAGGGCAATATCCACTCTCACTAAATATCAGGACAGCTCTTAGCTCTGGGAACTTGAGTGAAAAATAAAACCATTGACAAGAAGCCCTTGAGCTCAATTATTTTACAGGATAAAAATCTTGACTTGATACTTTTTATAAGCTGAACAAATAAAACAACACAGTGGTATACAGCTGTTGAAATAATTTCATTTTTTTCCCATTTATTCAGACTGCCTGGTCAGTATTCACCTCTCCAAGAAACAAAGGGAAGGGTCTCTCAGTTGCCTGAATTTGCTCAGGGAAATGATGGCAAATGGGAAGCCACCAGGAAATGGTGAGGGTGGTACTTTAACTCAGTTGGAGTTGGCGGGAAAAGTTTGAACACGTGGGATTCAACCTAAAGATTCTCCATGGATTCCTGTAGAATACCTTGTCAACTGAATTAAGCAGAAACCAGAAGAGAACAGGAAGCATGTTAAAAACAAATGAATAAACAAAAGCAAAACCAAACAACAACAACAAAGAAAAAAGAAAAAAGGAAAAAGTAGCTAGGCAGTAACAGGAAATTTGTAAGGAACATTTAATGACATTTATGAGAACACATACCTAAATCTAGTTTTCAGGATTTGCTTCATTTTATTGCACTAAATAGTGGTGGTGAATATTTGTCTAGATCAAGGATATCACAGATAATTATTTCATGTTAATTCTGCATACAAGATTTAACATCTCATTAATTCTTACTGTGCCTGTTGGTCTGAGTTCTGTCTGGTTTAGATACAGATCAAATCGTTACTTTGATTGTATCTGTTCTGTTTTTTCCTGCAGATGCCTGCTAAAAAAGATTAATTAACAAAACCAACAGGAGGGCAAGGGAAACACCAGAGCATGGAATTTTGATGGGTATTTCTGTCATTTCTCAAAGAATAGTTTTGACTGCAACAGTGTTTGATTGTGCAGGAAATAATAACTGAGTGAAGCGTTATATTTGTCATAGTTATTATTATGCAAGAGCAGCTATAAAAATATTATCTGCTCAAACATCTCTTCTGTGAGTACAGTATAGAAACCCTGTGATGTATGTGCAAGCACATGATATATGTTTAAAATTTGTATGCATGTCTGTGTATATTAACTTAAAAGTACTACAGAGGCCAATTATTTTTAACATCTTGATCTCATGGTCACTGTAATCTGTTACTTGTTGGAATAATAGAGGAAAAGAAAGATGAAAAAACACCCTAAACATTGTTTAGTCTTTTATCTTAGCTGTAATTTCAGGAAGTCCTTATGTAGTGTAAACAAAAAATAAAAGCAAAAAAGCAAAATATTTTCCAAAAAGGAGTTATGTCATGACCAGTAAGTGGAATCAAAGCATATAGTGGGAAGAAAAATAAAAAGTTTTGATACGACTTGGTTCACATTAATAATTGATGAAGACTGCATACATTGATTTTATTAACTCTTTTTACTTTGATGTTTAATTCATGGTTTAAAAAATACAAAATGTCCAAGAAAGCTTCTTTAGAGGATATTAAAATACTTTTTGAATGGTTTATATTTGGAGATTAGGTTTATTGTTGTCATTAGAGATATGAACAACTGCCTAATTTAGAACTCAAGTACAAAGAAAATGAATGGGATAATCAGGAAAATCTGAAGTGTCCTCTTCCCTTTTTACATTACTCATTTAAAACCAAAATGCACATTACAGAAAGCATCTATGCTGTAAACTGACCTATAACTGCTTTATCATGTGTAATTGTTAGATTTGTTTCCATTTAAGAGTAGAATACGTGAGAGTCTGTTGTGGATCAGAACAAACTGACAGAACCTGACAGGAGACTGTTGTTTTTGAGAGCTGGATATAACTACTTATATACAGCCATTTTTTGTCTTAATCTGCTGTAGAGATTAGATTTTTTTTTTTTTTTAATGATGTACTTGGCTTAGTGAAAATAAAGTTTTAACTGCTTCAATAAACCTGTTTTCTCTTTTGCACAAAGTTTTTAAATCAGATACAGTCCCTAAACAGTTGTTTTAATATTCTGGCTATCAAGCAATAGACCAAAAGTGGTCAGGTCATTTTAATGTTTTTTTTTCAGACAATATACCTTCATTTGGTATATTTTTCTTCGTGGAATTAAAAAAAAACAACAAACAATTAAAAAAATGAGTGGCTTTGATGAAAATAACCTAGGAGGGAGAGGAGAAATAGCAGGCAGCAAATGTCAGTGCTGCCTTGCTGTAAGTGCTCAGTTGGTGTTGTGCACCCAGCAGCTCTCTGAGGTGCATTGCTGAGGTGTTATCTCCATTTACAGGATCCCTCCTTTGACCATCAGCACTGCTTGTGCTGGCATCTCAGAGGAGGAATAAGAAAAAAACTCTGAAGACACAATCTGCTGCATTTGGTGTCTCATAATAAAACTCATCTCCAACTAGACTTGGTAAGATTTTACTCAGAGAGTCTGACATTAAGGTTTGTTTTTTTTTAATCAGGGAGGACATAACCCACATAGCAGTATTGTTATGACTTTTTGAAGAATTATGCAGCAAATTGCTTGGCACATGTGGAAATACTGATTTACTTTTTTTTTTCCCCCACTTTGGCATTTTATTCTCAAAAATAAAATAAATAAATAAATACAGATAAACACATTTGTAGTTACTAGCAGAACCACCCAAAGTTCCTTTTGGTTTCCTACTAGCAGTAATACCATCAGAGATCAGGAGGTAGTACTGTGCCATAGGAAAACTCTAAGCAAACCTTTATGGTGAGGATGCACATTATTTAGAATAAGAAGTAAATTCATGAGGGCCAAAACCACTTCTGCTACCCCAGCATTTGCTTGCAGCCCCTCAGCCTGTGGTCCCAGCCCTAGGAGGGGTCCCCCCCTTGGCAGTGCTCCAGAGACATCTCTGATTTGGGGAGGAACAAAAGTTGGAGTGCACAGATGGCACAGGTAGACAATGACAGGAACAGAGTTTTGGGGCCAAGGATTTGGACCTTGGGGTTCTTTTCCCAGTTCAAGAGCACAGAGGTAGCTGCTTCTGCCACTTTTTTCATTTCCATGTCTCATAGCAACTCAGTGAGAATGGAAGCATGAGCTCTATTTTCCTTTTTATTGCACAGGAATTATGCTGCCATTAGGGATAGAAATTCCCTCTTCTATCCTTATGGACTTGGGCAGTCCTCATGTGCCCTACTTAAGAAGGTTTTTCTAATGCCTTAAGAGGTCCCATGGTCAGGCAGAAGGGATGGGTGGCCCCAATCTTGCTTGTTACACTCTAGAAGTGATATCTCCACTTTGACCCAGAAATAGAGAAATTCAAACTGCTTTTAATAGCTTTTCTGTAATTAGATACTGGTAGCAATAGCTGAGGAAGTGTTGTATACTTTCTGAGCACATGGCTGCAGGAAACCACTGCTGGTCTGTAGGGTGAGAATGTGTCACAGCCTGAGCAGTCACAGCAGAGACCTTGGAAGCACAGAGAGAGAAACAAGAGTTACACCAGAGGACCATGTATTGATCAGGATGAATGCAACCCAGAGAGACACAGGGCTGAGAGAATTACAAAACCAATATACAAGGTTTAATTGTGCTGATGAGGCCAATAGTGTGCTGTCTTGGAGGTGTATGTCTTGAAAAGTGGTGAGAATGGCAGGATTCCCATATTGGAGGGAATTCTGTATCTTTGTTGATGATAAAGAGAGGATGGACCCTTCCACTGAGGTATTTGCCAATGATTGCTTGGAGCCACGAGTTAAATGTGGATGGGCATTTGTATCAACTGCTGAAAACTGTTCATAACTAATAACACAAAGGAATTTGTCTTTAGATTGTATTTGTAGCCCACAAGAAAAAAAAAATGCTGCTGCTGCTGTGTTGGAATAGGCTTGTCCTGTATCCTGTCCAGTACAGGTACATGCATAGGTATTGTCTACTCTCATTAAAGCAAAGTAATTTAGTATCTGCTCTAAGGTTTTTGCTGATTGTGTTAAATTGGTCTGGTATCCCACTGCTCAATCTGGATGCAACATCTCATCGAGGTAAAGTCTATTTATGTATCATCAAAAAGGTCCTTTGTGTATTAATTATTTCACAGCTTCTTTTGTGAATGTCTTCTGTCTGAACAACCTGCCAGGAGTATACTTACAATAAATATCCATTTTCCCTGACTGAGGCTACTAGCAAAAATACCAAGGTTTTACTGTAATTAGTTCTTTTTCAGATCTGTGTATAATCTTTTGATTACATTTCTTATTTCATTTTGCTACAGATAATTAATACCATATCCTGTAACATGATTTCCTATAAAAACAGACTGTATGTGCTCTTTTTATTTAACAGTGCAGTGTACCACCATAATTGAATTTAATAGACTGGAGGATTAAAAAGGAACGCTGTGTCTTGATTACAATGGAGTGTTGCTTTCAGAGTTTCAAGGTGCTTGCCAGGAATGTGCTTTTGTTCGGCCTTAAAGCCTAGATGGACCCTGGGGAATCTCAGCTTAAGTATCTGTGGTGGTTGGTGGGTTTGATGTGAACTTGGCATCCTTCTCCCTTTTCTCCTTATGCAATACTGGAAATGAGCTCCCAGCATGGGTGGGACTTCCAGTCTCTCATGGAAAGCATCCCCATGCTTGCCTCTCTCTCTTGTTTTCCCAGCAGCAGGAGTTTTGTTCTGTTTTTCCTCTAAAGCCAAACAACTCCTTAGCCTTTCTGTCATGCATGCTTGGCCCATGAGCTATGCAGTTGTTGAATTGCTCCAGGTACTTTGCCTCTAATTCCTTCATCTTTGGGAATGACATTTGGTGGAATCTAGTCCATGGAGCACTTATCTTCATGAGTGGGGTATTTCAAGTGTAAGATGATATGCAGACTGTCTCAAGGATCAGATTAAAGGATAGCATAGTCATTTGTCTCACAAAACCAACTTCTGTATAAATCTGTTAACTTTACTTGGCTTTTCACATAAGTTCAGTTCAGCTTTTGACTTGACTTCCTTTGATTTCTCTTGATTTTTTCCATACTTTTAAACAATTTAAACAATAATAATAAAAAAAATCTTGTACTTTCTGTATTTGCTTTTTTCCATTTCTGTTACTAGAAGGAAGCGCAGTTCTGGTGTAACATCTGAAATTCAGACTGATTCTCAACCTGCCATCCACTGGTAAATTATTACATATGGTCTATGTTCTCTCAATTTGTATTTGAATTCATTTAATTATCTGTTTTTACTGGATTGTTAATATGCAAAATAACTGCTTTGATATCTAGATGATGATTATTTCTACTGTATCAGGCACAATACTGACAAAAACTCAGCCTTCAGGAAACTATTAAATCAGAATTTGAGATTTTTCATACCATTGATTCAAGTGTGACACAGAAGGAAATAGTGGGAAAGGAACTGCAGTGTTGTGTCAGTGGCAAATAAAATTTATAATATATTGAAACATTACAAAGCCCTTTAGTTAGCAAAGTGCTTCTGGTTATCTGCTATATTACATAACTTTAATCTGAGCTGCTTTAGAAAGCAAAAAGGCTCTTTTTTGTGGCATTAAGCTGTCTGCAGTACAGAGGCTGACATTTTGAAAAGTAAATGGTAAGTCTGAGTGTCTCAGAAGTCAGTTTAAGATGGCTTAAAGACTTTAAGAAGTTAAGCTCCTGCCATCTGAGAAGCAGTCCTTTCTGAGGCCACTGAGCTTGGACAATCCAAAATCATCATCCATCTCTGAAAATGTTGCTCACACAATACCTGCATGGCTCATTTGCAAGGTGTCCCTTGTTTTAAGCTGTTCATAGGCCAAGGAGGACAAGAAGTAGCACGGAGCAAAAAAATGCTGGAGGGCAGCATGGCACAGTGCAGGCTTGGAATGATTTCCTGCTCGTCCCAAAATCGCTATGAGCAGAGCAAAGAGTTTACCTCACTTCTAGTTCAGTGTTTTCATACTAGGGGTGGCAACACAGCTCACACAGAACTTGCTCATGGCCAGTCCTTCTTCAGGGATCTATTTCTGCATGCAATGGTTTTCATAAGGTTCTGGTTTGATGTATAAGTGTGTCAGGAACAATTAGAATTAGGAATTTCTGGACTAGGAATTGGTTTGTACTCAAATGAATACTGGCCTCAGAGCAGGGGGATAGGAAGTCTCAAATGCTTCTGTTTTGATCTTTGCAGAAATGCCAAATGTGGAGAAATCATAGTGAGTAGGGGAGCACTGAAGCTAAGTACAGGATACCAGGGCAGAGCCTTTGTAAAGGGAATTCATGCTTGGATAAATTGGGTTTGCCATTTGATACAGCTTGCTGGGATTTCCAGGAGGCATTAGATTGTGCCCTTTAATCAAAGGCTCTTATGGAAATGAGGCTGTGATGGGAAGGAGGAAGATCCTTGCAGGTGTGGGTAGTTGCTTAAAGAAGAACATGCCCCAGCCCTTTCTTTGCTGAAGTATTAACTGTAATTGGAGTAAAATAATATGTAAAGTAGATACATACAGAAAGGATATTGGTACAGTGATGGTATATAGCAGTAATTGCTGCTTTTTGCAGAAGTAAAACTGTGATTTTCTGAAATGATTTCAGTGACTGGCCAGAGATGAAGCTTACAAAGCTAACAAACACTGAGCTGTGTCAGTCTAACCTGACAGTAGATTTAAATCCCTCACACATCTCTGAGCCATTTATTCCCTGCTCACTTAGAGAAATCAGGGAACCTGCCTGAGTCAATCCCCCTGACCTGTTAGTGAGATGCCCAACACAAAACCCTTACAGAAACCTGAGACCAGCTATCCTAATGCCCTGGAAATGGGGATTCTTTGAGAGTAAACTCTGCTGGCTTCAAGGAATTTTGGCTCAATCCATTTTTGCTGCTTTGCTGCTGTGGTAACTAAGCCAAGTGACCAGAAAAATTGGCTCAATCATTTTGTAGCTATGAATTCCTTAAGACTTGGTCAAATAGCTGTGTGGTTTTGAACACCTTAAACACAACCAAATATAGGGGAAAACTTTAAGACATATAATGCATGTTCAAGGGATTATCTGAAAGGGAGATTAAAAAGGAGTGTGAATTAAACATTAATATCAGAGCAAGATGGAAGAAAAGCTGCTCCAGAGCAGCCTGGTTGGAAGAAGGAAATGAACCTGAAATTTTATAAACTTGATTTTTTGAATTGGATATTAGAGCCACACTTCACAATACCCAGAGTGTTCTGAAATTTGCTTAATTTGAAAATGATTCTGAATATACCTTTGTCTCCTAATTTGTAAGAATTTTCTTGTTCAGTTTTGATATTTTTCTGATGGATAAAACCGCTGAACTTTTTAAAGTCAGAAGTCAACTTGACACTTGTTTTTCTGTATCCCTGAACAATTTTTCTGAAAAATACAATAAATTTACTTACAGTTCCTTTGAGTTTTGGCTAGATATTTCAATTATGCTGTAGGCATTTCCTATCTTACTGTATTTGCTTTAGAGGTTCAAGTATCAAAAGTCAGGTACATACTTGGCCTTCTGAATTTTTGATGATATACTTAGAAATAGGACTATTTTTATCGTCTCTTTACTAACAGTTTTGGGTTTTTTGGGTTTTTTTAGGAGATTATCACTCTCAATGAAAAGATGGACCTGTGCAGTGCTAGCCATGGGGAAAAACAAAATAGCAGATGATTTGTGTCTCAAATTTCACTGTGCTTTCCAATCAAAGTAGAGGGCTGAATAATATACTAAGGAAATACCTAATCTTTGTGATTTCAGAATATTTTTTATTATTGGAGCCAGCCTCAGTTTTGACCAGTATTCCTGTTTCCACATTTAACTGCTTCATCCAAAAGTAATACAATGTATTTTCTCACTGTGTTTTGCCATTCATCCATCCATTCAGTCCATAGACAAGGCATCACAAGTACCTTGTTTGCTTTGGTTGACACTGCTTTGGTTTTTTGTTTGTTTTGTTTGCTTTTGCCTTTTTTTTTTTTTTCAAAATGACAGATTCTCCCTACTCCACCAGCCACTTCTAAATTACTTGGAAATTATTTGAGTAACAGAATAAACCCCGTGTATGGTTAATCCTCATTGTGTTTAGGAGTGGTCTAGGTGATGGGTACATTTTTCTTAGCAAATCCATACAGAGATATAGACCTGAAGAGTGACATATTTTACATTAATTTCAATTAAAAGTTAGGCTGTTTCATTTTTTCTTTTTAAACTTGTTTCTCAGTGGCAGAGACTTTTAAATAGTTTAAGGCTGTGCAGTAAAACTTTGGATTTGCATCATATTAAATGTTTCAACTAGTTATAAACCAAAACATAAAAAATTGTTACTTTTAATCATACAGAGAAAAGCAAAAAAGCATAAAATTTATATGAATTTATATTAAATTTTGTTCCTAGATGAGACTTTTCCTTTAAAATTAATATGTTATTTCTCTGTCTTGTGAATTTGAAATTTCCAAAATTCCAAATACAGTACAAGTTATGTGAGATGGAAAGACAGATGCATGTTGAATCTTGATGATATCATGCCATTGAGATTTCTCAGATATTAGTACTGAGAACTTGCATTTATTTTGAAGTTCATTAAACATTTATTTTCACACTTTGTAGAACTCGGATAAATAGGACCCGTATGAGACCCCTCAAATCTTGTTCAAACCCCCTCTGTGGTCAGGAGTCTAGCCTCAGCTATGAACAGTTGTATAAACTTCAGAATAACCCCAGTGAAATGATTTTGGGAGTACTCATATGGGAGTACTTCATGTACCCTGGGAATAAAAAGGATTTGTATTCTCTGAGAGTTTTCCCAACTTTTTATATTGACTGTTTAAATACAGTCGATGAGATGGAAAATCAAGTCTAGTGTTGGAAACTTCCTGCCATGACAGAACAAATTTTCTCAGTAATTTAATCAAAAGATTGTTCTGAGTTTTTTATACGGGGGCATCTAAAGGGAAAAAATTATGACCTTTCTAGGACATACTTTTGAATAATTCAAGAAAGGTGAGTATCACTCTGCAAACTGAATTCTAACTGACATTTGATTTTTCCAAAAATCTGGAATTCTCGATATTGCGCCAAAACAGGGGTCAAATACCATCACTTAATTCTATTTATACTTTCAGATCAGATGAGTCCCCAAAGTCTGTAAATCCAGGGTGCCAGGCTGGGGAGCTCCATGCAAGCCCTGGGACAGCCTGAGCAGAGCCTCCCCAGGCAGGGCAGGGCAGGGCAGGAGAGCCTCTGCTTTTATTGTGCACATGGCCCATGAGGTTTGTTCATTGCAGTGTCATTGGGCAAAGCAAAAGGATGAAAATGTGACATAAACAGGGAACAATAGGTGTGTTTTTGGTGTTGGAGAAGGGCATCACCACTTCAGTGCTGCTGATCTTCAAGGCTGACTCAAACTCAGCTGTTACTGCAGGGGAAACTGTGGGAGAAAAGTAAACTCCTGGTTTGAGGTTGAGTTGAGAGGATGCAATCACCAAAATTAAACTCCTGGTTTGAAGGTTGAGTTGAGAGGATGCAATCACCAAAATTAAACTCCTGGTTTGAAGGTTGAATTGAGAGGATGCAATCACCATTTGAGTCAACGGGAGCTCTAAGGAGCCAGTCAGATTGGGATGAGGCAGAGAATAACTTTTTCAGATTTAGAGGAATTTGTTGATGGAACAGTGCTTGGTATTAAGGAGTTCCTGTGTGGAGGCTCTGTGTGCCATCCACTATTTAGGATTTCGTCTTGGGGATGAGAGGAGCTTTTAAAATTATTTTTGGCAGTGAAAATAACTGCAGGATTTGTCATGAAAGGATGGTAGTAAAAGAAAGATGCATGAAAAAAACCCAAAGGGATAAATGTTGCTGAATCTGTGGGGAGCTCTTCTACCTTTTTGTTTGTTTAAAAAATGCAACAACCTAATATGTATGAAAAAGCTAGGAATGCATAGATTCCCTACAGAGGCACAGGACATACTTCAGTCCTTTGGAATTGCCTTTCTGAGAAATGGGATAATTTATTTTATTTTGTCCGGAGGCAAAGAAAGGTACTGCCTGTAGCATGTAATCCTGTAGAAATATGATCATCAAAGTATTGCTTATGCTGATTCCTGCTGAGAAATTACAGGGGAAGCAGGCTCAGGACTTGCCTAAGTGAGTTTTGCTACTGAAACACATTTAGATGGAAGTGTGGGTCTCATAAGATGTAATCAGTTTGCCTTCTGGTGTCATGGTTATGTTTGCAGCAGGTTTATGGCTTTGTGATTGCTGTTAGGGAACAGATATAAAAGGCATTTCACTGTAATTGGAAGGAACACTTAAGACTCCTGGGGTAATATCTGGTTTTGGTTGCTAAGTCAAATTTTTAGTAGTAGTGTTGAGTAAATTTTATCCTTAAATTCTGATTCCTCATCTAAGAAAAATTAAAATAATAAATATTCCCTACAAATAGAGTATGACTACTGGGATATGATTCTAAAAAACATTGTATGTTTCCTAGTCTACATTATGTTTGTTGAATTTTGAAATTGGTCCAAATTTGGGCTTTCTCCAGCAGGATGAGAAGGAGACTACATCATTTTCATCTTAGTGTAAGACTAATGTGTAAGACTTAGTGTAAGACTAAGTGTAAGGAAGACACTGATTCATGTGCTAGATAGTTCTCTTAAGATTTTTCTTCTGTAAGCTGTAATCACAGAATTTTAAATATCTATACAGGAGTAGGGAGAAAGAAAAACTCAAAGCGTAAAATTTATTAACTTACATCATAAATCTTAAAGACGGAGTAATTATGTCATCTAAAGAAAACAATTGCTGTTGTAGAGGAAAATATTCCCAGTGTTGTAGGAAAAAAATGTTCAACAAAATTCTACCACTTTTAAGATTCCATATTTTATTTTACACACTCAATTTTACACAGTTTTATTACTTATTTAAACATCTGCATGAAACCATCTTTTTTTTTCAGTTTTCACTAGGTCCATTGTCTTTGTTGAACAGTAAAAAACAGATGTATTTCAGTACGTTGTATTTTACCTTAATTATTCAGGCTTATGTTACAGGGAGGCTGCCATTTTATAGATGGCATGAATCTTGTCAGTGTGCTGTTGTAATAACTGTCATCTGACTAAAATTATGTACCCTGCCATTAGTTTTAGAATGGGTTTATGAATGTCAGGTTCAGGATTTTTCAGCTGTAAACACCTTGGGAGGAAAGGGGTTGTCTTCGCTTTTCTGACTCACACAACATCAGGAGCTCATATTCCACAGAAGTGACTGGACCAAGACTGGTCCCAGAATTGTGTCAGAGCTTTATTTTTCTTTATTTCTTCTCCTTTGTAAGGTTTGGGTTTTGTTGGTGTGTTTTTGGTGTTGGATTTCTTTTTTTTTTTTTTTTTTTTGCCTGTATATTTGTTTAAAAAAACCCTGACTCACAGGCTGATAATTCAAAAGTTCCTACATACTCTGTCTTTTAACACTTGAGTTTTACACAGCACCCTTCTCTCATTTTGAAGATTTATAATTTCCCATTGAAACATGAAAAATTACAAAGTCAAAGCATAAAGAAAAGCTCCTGACATGGTTTTAGCTATCAAGATAAATCAATGACATCAATGGTTATTTGTTTTTGGTTTTTGGAAATATGTTGGTACTTTTAAGTGCACTACTTTTTGCAGGAAATATATATTGTAAAGAGGCATAAAAGGTTATGGTTAGTTCTGGTAAAATGGAATTGTTATTCCCATAAAGGTGGAAGCATGTCTGATCACCAAACACTCAGAGATATAAAAATTGAGATAGTATAAATTCTAGGATTTCTATCTTCCCTTAATCAATCTTGATTTGTCTCTTTGGTTGTTTTTTTTTTTTTTTTCTGAATGTAATACTTCTTGCTAAGCTATTCTTTTCCCTAATCTCAATTAGATTTTTCCCATGGCAGATGAGTTATTTCATGTTTCAATGAATCTTCACTCTAGTTTCAAAGCCCATAATTTTTGGTGCATTTATTATGCAGTTTGTGGGAGAGTATTTAGTTTTAAATGGGAATAAACTTTAGGCTCTGGAATTGCAGGCTAATAAGCATTCATTATTATGTGATTAATGCTTGAATGAAATTAAGATGCCTTTGATACTTTCTTTTAAAAGTGCAAGGTCGTTCCTTTCGGTCCTCCCAGTGCCACAACTGTGAAGTAGAAATAGGCATTTTTACAGGAAAAAGAAGCTTTATTGAATAAGGGAAATCCTAATTCCTTCAGGATGTTCTCTAAAAATCTTAGCTTCTAGCTCATTTCAGAAAACTGGCTCTGATTTCTTCTGTTCTACTAAAAAAAAAGTGCCTGATTTTCTTTCTGGCTATGACCTTTTAAGTATCTGATTTTTTTTGATCTAGTTTGTTTTGTTTATGTGTGTGGTGTTTTTTGGTTTTTTGTTTTTTTCTCTTAGTAAATCTTCAGTGCTTAATCTCAATCTAGTTCTGAGCTTTTCCTGTGGCAGTGTTTTGGGCATGATTCCATCAATGGTCCTTGTTTGTGGCTCTCCAGTGTAGGTGATTTGAAGGTGTCTGCATTCATTTATCCAAACAGTGCTCCCTAACTGCTCGAGGAGATCCTGTAATGATGAGTTTTCATATGGCAAGGACATCATATTTGCCCCATGACTGTGCCAACCAGGAGAAGCTACAAAACATAACTAGTCCAGGCCCATCTCCTTTCACCCCTCTTTATCTTTTTTTCCTGCCTGCATTGCTGTGACTGTGCCTAGAGACATTATTACTCCTCAGTAACCAGATCAGAGAGAGCACAACATGACATCATCCTCTCCCAAGCCTTTTTCTCCTTCTCCTCCTGTCTAAAATCACCAGGGCCTGGCCAGTGAGAAGGTGCATTTCACATGCTGGCCACTCAGGGTTATGGAAAGTGTATTACTTATTCTCCTATCGCTTTATGAATATGAAAATACAATTTTAAGAAATTGTTTTTGTTTCACATTCTTCCCCTGCAGGGTTAAACAGAACCACGTTGTGTTCCTGCCCTTAAAACAGGATTACAAGTACTGTAGCTCTTCAGAGCACTTCTCTTTTTTCTGATTGCTGTTTCAACCCCAAACTCTTACTAATATGTGAAGTTATTGTTCAGAAAACCTCTGAAGGAAAATCCATATTTCATTTAAGCCTCCCTTTCATCAGGACCAGTCAGAGCACTGAGAGCAGGAAGGTGTCACTGGGAAAAGGACAGGTACAGCCTTGAGCTGGTGCAAGGGATTCGTCAGCATTGCTAAGGAGGCAGCTTTGTGTGGGGTGCAGGGTTCTATCTGGAAATGTGCTCCTCTGGCATGAGGGGAGGAAATGTGCAGATTAGGGCTGGAAGAAACAGATTTTCAGCTGTGGTTTCTGAAGAAAGGCAAAGCACAGGACTCCTTTGCTCAGGATGTGCAGACACAGGCCGGCTGTTTTCAGCAGCAGCAGTGATAATAACTCACAGGTATTTTCAGATCAGAATATATGGAGATAGTCATCTCATTAGCAATCAAGGAAATAATCTCCCAAACACCCATTTCAGGGGACAGTTATTGACATAGTACCACTCCCTATGAAAAAAATGCATTTAATATCATCTTGAGGAGATGTGTCAGAATTTGTAGATGTTGCTTTGATTTATTTTGTCAGGGAAGACAGTAAGGTATTAGGAAGAATGAATGATTAAACATAATATTCATAAATTGCTTTCTCCTATTATGTATTTTCTGGTAGTCAACTTTTTATTCGAGATATAGTGGAGATTTTTTTTTTTTAAATTTAATTGCTGTCATTTAGATGTGACAAATAGAGGAAGAAACCTATAAATGTCATTGGTTCTGCCTGGGCAGTCATCAGCCCATGTTCTCTCCAGGTGGATGGCACTAAATGTAGGGAAGAGGTGCCACAGGTATTGATCAACAGGACAAATTAGAAATAGATTGGCCTGGGTTATAAGGCAGATTCTTAATTTCTTGTGTGGCATCTGTAACTTCTGTGGGGAAGCTTGGAACAGAGCTTGAAGGAAGAGGCACATTTTAATAATAAACCTGCTAGGTAAAACTTCTGTGGCCCTTCGCTTTCTCTTCTGTTCTCTGGAAATTCTCCAGTCCTCTTTCAGGCAATTTATTGAACACATCCAATAGCCTGGGCATTGGCTGACAACCTGATGTAGTTCTTAGCTGTGTTTACTCTAATATTTGAACTTTATTAGTCAAGTGTCAGGAGGCTGCTACCAGAGCTTTTGATAAAGACATCTGGATTTGTGCCTTTTTATTTTTTTATTACTGTCAGGCAAGAACAGAAATGTGGAGCTCTGTGTCCTGGGTTGCCAGGGAGTGCAGCCAGTTAGAATCAGGTCTGTCCATCCAGCATTTCATGTGAACCATGCTTTAGTGAGTAGTGAAGCTGAAGGCTACAGAGGGTGAGGGAGAAATGTGTCCATCTTAAAAACGTTGACATTTTAAATTTGTATGTAGAGAAATTGATATATGTGTATGCAATTATTTAATATTAAAATTGCATGTTATTAATAATTAACATTATAATTATAGAACCGTAGAATTATTTGGCTTGGAAGGGACCCTTAGTCCATCCCCCTTGCAATGAGCAGCAGCTTCTTCCACTAGATCAGGTTGCTCAGAGCCCACCCAACCTGACCTTGAATGCTTCCAGGAATGGGGCACCCACCACACCTCTGTGCAACCTATTCCAGTATTTCCACCCCTATAAAAAGAATTTCTTCTTTTATTTAGCCTGAATTTGCCCTCTCTTAGTTTAAAACCACTGCTTCTTGTCCCATTCAGCTACAGGCCCAATACTGCTATTCCACAGTGCATTCTAGAACATAATTAATAGAATAGGATATAATTAATAAATAGGATATAAATAGGATGATAAATAGGATATAATTGTCCTATTTACTGAGTTCTAAAAAAAATAATTTAGAACTGGTATTTTTACCCAAGCTAAAAGTTTTCCTAATTCTTAGATTTGTTTCCTTGATTTTAAACCCAGTTGCTCTAGGCACTCTCTAACTTCTGTTTTGCTTTCTGAGAACATTCAAGCAATCAAATTTTGCTCACATCAGTGCTCCTTATAAACAAATTTTAAGTTTCCACACTTCAATTTGCACACTGGGAGTGGAGCTGTACACAGTGCTGTGGAATTACTTGACACAGAGATGGAAGCAAGTTCCCAAAACCCCCAACCAGAACCTGTCACAGAAACAATTAAATATGCCATTCTTAGCGAGGAAGGTACAGGAAGATGCAATATCTTTGTGTGAATGTGATGAGAGAAAATTGCATTTAAGCTCTGGTCCCAGCCAATAAATCTTACAGCTGCCTAACTTTTCTTGGAATGATGCCGCAGGCAAAGCATACAAATATCCCAGAAAGAAAAAAAGAAAAAAAAAGGTCCCTTAATGTTTTCATGATTCTCTTTATCTATTGCTTCACCATAAATTGCAAGTCTTTTCAGACAGAGACTCAGAGCCTTAGGGCTTTTTGTAAAGTTCTAGTGACTGTGTTGCACTTATCCCATAGAGCAAAAAGAAACTATATCTTGTCATATCTTCCCATTCACATCACACATTTTAAAGATCAAGTATTCCAATACTCACAGCAAATGAGTCACTCTCAATCCACAGTGTGCTTAAAAATTGAGAACTTTTGATGTATTCACATAGTACATTCAGTTAAACAGTACTTTGCATGAAATGATAAACTGTGACAAAACTAAGCTACTTCATTAGAGACTTACATTTTCATAAATCTTTTTCTACCTTTGGTTTAACTCAGGCTGGGCCTTAGCCATACTATGCTAATTAAGTGATTTTTTTTTTTTTTTTTTTAATTCTGCTTTAGTACACACATGTAGACCACTGTTCCAATAGCCAGCTTTAGAAAAGATTATACATGAAATGTGTGCAGGTGTAGAGAGAACATGCAGCTTTGGTATTATTCAATATTGCTCAAGGGTTGAGCTGTAAAACTACACACATGATTGAGCATTTCTTAGCTCCTTTTTCTCCTTAAGATGTGCAATGGAGTTGCTTTATGTCATGCCTTCCCTTTCCCCTGTCCCCAGTTTTCTGTTTGGAGTGGATGCCAATTTAGGCGAGTGGCCAAAACTGTTCCTGGAAGTCACGAGCAGAGTTCTGTTGCTATCAGAAATGCTCAAACGACAGTTTCTTGGTGATTTTCAAAAGGATGCTTTTCTCACTGATAATGTAGCCCCATTTTGCCAGCCAATGAAGAGGCAGAAGAATGCTGCTTTTACTCAAATCTGTTGGATTGGGAGGTGTTGACAGACATGGAGACAGTTTCAGGAATATACTGATGGCAACAACTATTGTTACTCCAACTGTGCATGTATTAAAGTCAGACAGGGATAAGCCTGAAATGATTATGAAGATGCTTTATGCCTGCATCTTTCCTGAGCTGTTTTTGTTCCTTTTGAGAGAAGATGTGAGTGGGACCTTATGGGAAAGGGCAGTTAACATTCCTTGACAGGAAACCTGTTTTCACCATGGTGTTGAGACATCTTTCTCTTTCACAGTTTTTCCTAATTAGACGTGAAGTGTCTTTGGGTAACAATGAAAAGAAAAAAAATTGCATGGAGTTTAAAGCTAAAATTATTAAGGCATGGAAAAGGCATGAATTAGAATAAAAAGACAAATTTAACAGTGAGTCCTCTGTCATGACCACCCCAAACAGATGAGCACAATGGCAGTGATGGCCTTGGCATTCTGGGCAGGTTTGATTTCATCACAAGTTTGAGTACTTGCTGTTTTCTAAATTACAGATATTGGGAATTGCTGAGTATCTGATTGAGAGAAAGGCAATAGAACTTCCCAGGTGCCACTGCTGCTGCTAAGATTTTTGAATTGCTTGCTGGAGCCAGGGTACCATGTCGTGGTGAACCTTTCTTTATGCAGTCTGTGTTTGCTGTCTGTGATACTATTTTACTTGGCTTTTTGTACAATTTTCTGTGCTTTGGGCAGATCTAGTAACTCCAAAATGACCTTGGGCACATCACCCCATTGAACTGGGAGTTGATGCAGGTGTCTGTCACTTTTACTGGAACTGGTCTTCTCTTTGTATCAACTGGAGTCATATTTTTCTGGAAAATTAACAAGGTAATTACTTTTTGGTGATAATGAGATTGTGCAATTCTGCATTTTTTGCATAAAAAGGGTAAGTAATGTAAAATACTGCGAATCAAGTAGTGTAATACCATGTTTTGTAATCTTGGTAAATATGCCCTGAATTGTAAGTAGTTAAAAAATAAACATTACCTGCTCAGGGAACATGTATTCCCACACCACCTTGTTTCCATATGCGATACCTGGTTTAAGAATTCACCTTTTTTTAATTGTTTTGACTCAAATTTGAGCTATTTTATATACTCTGTTGATATAATCAAAATCTCAGCTATTGTACTGTTACAATACAAAATTGATTGCACTCTGATATTATGCAAAACAGTGTTAAAAATGAAGCCTGGCAGGCAAAGTGATCCTTGGCAGCTGCCACCCCGCTCACTGGTGCCATTCAGTGTCCCAGATACGCTGGAAGTTTGACAAGATGCAAGAGAGAGGGTTTAATTAGGCCACAGTTTCACTAATTCCACTAATCTGTGAGTTATGCATCAATCACCCCATCACAATGCAGAGAGTTTTAAATTCCTCTGTCATTCCTGCCTGTGTGGGACGTGCTCCTGTGGCTCCAGGCCACCACAGGTGTGGGGTTGGGAGGGCTGAGGCAGGGGCTCCCCAATTCCTGTCTGCCTGAGAACTGACTCATTTAGGGTCACACCTTCCCCTAAATCTGCTGAGTGAGAAAAGGTTCTTGCTGAAGTGGCTGCTGAATTACTCTTGTGTGCCCTTTTAACCAGGGCCTGTAGGGCAGCCCAAATAATTCACTGTTCTGTGGCTCTTCTGGGGATTAAAATAATTAATAAAATATTCACAGTGTCTTCTTCAAACTTTTCATGAAAAAGGACATTCACTCAAAAATGGGTGTTTAAGGTCTCTGTGCTGAAGTTGGGAAGGTTATTGAGCACTAACAGCTGAGGATGGTGAATTCAGCTTTTGTTTCACATATAGATTTTATCTCAAATCCCATATAAAAACAAACACAAAAATTCCCCAAACCCATGACAACAAGGGCTTTTTTGAGTGTACATTAATTTCAAGAGAAACCAAGTTGGCTTAATCCAGTTTGTCCTTCTACATTATATGTATATTCTAATAAAATAGTAGACATTTGGTCTTAAACCTCCAAAGCTAAAACAGATTATTCAATGATAAGGACAGAAACTATGCATGTTATTTCTGCTAACAGGGGAGGGTAGAGAAAGTAGAAATAGCTTTTCTTTGTGGCCCCCACTGTTAACTTGCATTGTGGCAAGAGCCCTTGTCACCTCAGGGAGAACCCTCCTTTCAAGGCAGTAAGTCTGCTGTGAAGTGCGAGGCAAGCACCAAGGATTTTATTTTGTTTTAATTTAGAATGCATATTAAAACATCTTTTAATGTTGCTGTGTATCTTTATTTCCTATTACAGGAAGAGTAAATGTGAAGATTTTAATATTCTGAGCTCTCATTAGGACATTTATGCCAGGAAGGAGAGAAAGTATTCTGAAGTCAGCTGCTGGCATGCACAGAAATCCAGACACGAAGAACCCCAGACTGTGTGGTCAGGCTTGTTCCATGAGTATTAAGGGATTTGCTTTCTGAATCCTATATTTTTGAGGGTTTGGGCAACATTTACCAGATTAAAAGGGTTTGGATAAGTTCTCTCTGTGTGGGGCGTTTGCTTTGTTATTTGAAGTAATGGCTATGGTTTTTCTGAAACAGTTAATTGGTGTTTAATGAGACTTTGCCACAGAGTTGCCTGGGATTTTAACTTAAAGCCTCAACTGAAAGCAAAACCTTAGAAGTGTTGCCTCTGAAGAACTCTCAGTTACCATCTTTGGAGATTTTGGACTTGTGCTAGCAGTTGCAGTCTCATCAGCAATATTAATCAAAAGTCTGGTTTTATTATTAATGCAACCCAAACAACATAAGTAATTCATTTAGGAAAAAATTAGCAAAGTAAAAATAAGTTTGAACTATTACAGGGATTGAGAATATGGCAGAATTTGCTTTAATTAATTTTGTTACATATAGCTGTCCTGTGGACATTGCCAGCTGGTTAATGATCCATCAGAAAACCAATACAGTGAATTGGAAATACCACTAAAGCAGACTGTATCTGCAGCAGCAGTAGAGGGAACCAATAGAAAACATTTCAAAGAATGTGATCTCCAAAACATTTATTGACCAACTGCTATTGAACCAGTTCCCTAATTTAGCTTGTGTGACAATCACGTGCATTTGGTGAAAATTGAGAGAAACATGGAATGCTTTGCTGGAGAGCTGGACCAGGTGAGAGTTCTGGTGGAGTCAAAGCCACAGCGAACTGAGCACCAGCCCACAGGGGCTGCACAGAGGGACAGGGTCTGAGGTGTGTGCTGGGTCTGGGTAGTTTGGCTTTGTTTTCAATTTAATTAATTTTGATTTTTTTTTTTTTTTTAAATTTCTGTTACATCTGTTACACTTCATTTTATACATGGACTGCAGCTGTAGAAAGAAGGAACAAATTAAGGTGCTTAAGTCGGGATGATTTCAAGCCCAGTACTGCTGAACAATGCATTTTTCCAAAGAAGTCAAGATACAAATGGAAGAAGGTTAAAGCTGTGTAGCTCACATCAGTCTGATTCAGAGAACTATAAGAAAACAAAATACATGTTTTATATAATTAGCATGAACTTCATGTCACTGTTCAGTTTTGTGCTAGCAAAACATACAAGCCTTGCTAAGGAGGAAGATTAGCAGAATTTGCTGAAGAGTTCAAGGTCACTAATTTTCTGAGTGTTAAATAGGGAAACTGTATGTTTCTGCTTCCTGATGTGTGTTAAATATTTGGAGAATGAGTTAACTACATTTATTTTTTCTTGCTAGAACCTACTGTTTTAAATTCAGTGTCACTGAAATACATATGCTATGTGAGAACCAAATGTAGACTTTGTGTTGGCTTATCTGTAGACATAAGCAGAGGTTGACATTAAAAATCCTCAGTAGTTGCTGCATGTGAGAGATTATATTATCCACGTTTGCAGCAGTGTTCAGATGACTCTATCACACAGCAATATTCAGAGCTGATGTAGAGTATCCACTTAGGATGCTGTGCTCTGACATCTCAGAGAACTGTTTCTGTAGCATTTTTTGTGAATAACTTTTTTATGTCCTGTAATATGAAATCCTATTCTTGCTGAGGAAATGACTGCTTATTATTTTTATAAGTACGTCTGTAATAACATTTTGAAAAAAAAAATACCATAAACAGGATCACTCCTATTTCAGAAGGTTGGTCATGAGTCCTCCTAACACATTTTGAGATCAGTGTGTTTTGAGCTTTCATCTTATGACAAATGCCTGAATTTAGCTGAATTTCATATACCTGAGATTCAGTTAAAAAACAAAGATGAATGCTGCACAAAAATAACTGGATAAGCTGTGGTGCAGGGGAGCAAAATTTTTAAACCCCTGGAAGTGTCAGCTCCTGGGGTTTCTGTCAGGTTCCTGGCTGGGTGACTTGAGATGTGCACATCTGAAACTTCTCTCTGGCCAGCACAGTGGGCCTGTCTGGACTGAGGCCTCTGGACCTTTCCACTGGAAAGAACTTGCAAGAATCCATGTGGAGAGGATGGTGGCACTGGCCTTTTGGTTTAGAGACACATGACTTCTATGCATTTTTAATTTTCAGTTTTTCATACACTGGTCTGTTGTAATTTTTTAAAATCTTGAGCAGTCAAAGCTACATTTGCTGTAATTGTCAGAAGTTATCCTCTCCAAACAATTGAAATATTGCCATTAAAATGAATGTACTGATGTGTCTAACTGTATTGGAAAGTAACTGCTCATGGACAGATTACTCTTGTAGCCATACTTCAGAAATCCTGTAATTGAAAAGTAGTTAATATAGAATGATTAACAGTAAGAAATAATTAATAATTCCTGTCTGTGTTATCCAAACAAACTTTCCAGTGCATTTATTGGAGGCATTTATTAATCTAAACATGCACAGTATATCATTAAGGTATTTTCTTGCATGATTGATCGATTGAATTCGTTGTTCACTGGGAGAGGCATGAAGTACCTAAGTATAATGGGAGGCAGGGATAAAGGGAAGAGAAATTGACTTTCTCCAGCAGATATATTAGCAAAACAAATGAACAATTTTTGCTAAGCAAAATCAGCATTCATTTCTGCATACTGAAGAGAGTGCATTATGTAGAGCATCATGTAGAGCTGAAGGTCAAGGCCAATCTGCTTGCTTCCTATTTTTCAGTGATCCATTATTTACTCTTGCTTAGTCAGAGTCACTGGTGCTTCCAAGGAGGAAAACAAAAAGAAAAAAGAAATGGCAGCAAGAAGAGGCTCTCCAAGATACCTCAGTTGTCACTGTCATGTGCACACACCCCCACAATCAAACTCCAGCACCATGAATGCACCAATCAGTCCCTCTGGAAGCAGTGAAACAATTAAAACAAATAGATGTGTCTTTGCCATGAGCTGTAGATAGAATAGGAGGAGAGTTGTCACCCAAACAGGAGGGAGTTTCTTTGCCTACTGAGTTTTCAGTACTGTAAAATGCAGAATACCACTTGGTGCATGTTTTTCCACTTGTTGTTTATTTCTGCTTTTTCCAAACTGAGGACAGTTCTGTATAAGACGAAAAATTATGTATTTGTGTTATTGTAGATTCTGGGAGCGCAACCCATGGAGCTTTCTCTCTAAAGCAATTCATTCCATATGGGTGGGTTGCTATAATTATATCTATGCAGATGCTGAATCCACTTACAATATGCAGAAACCACGGCTGTTGTTTTGCAGAAAAATGCAGAAAAAGCTAGAGACAAAAGCCAGCTATTAATCTGGCCTATTAGTATGTGGACAGAATGACTGATACTGGTTTCTCCTCCCAGATTCTCCATTTGTCTCTGGGCTGTTTTTCTATACAGCTAGTGCACACAAGAGATACAAACATTGGTGTGTTTCAGTTTCCTTCTCCAAAAAAAGTAATTAAAAATATTTTGGAGGGTGTTTGTTTGTTTGTTTGTTTGTTTGTTTTTCCCCAGGACAAAAATGTCCTCTCCCCACAGAGCAGTTTGGGAATGTCTGTGTGGCTAAACTGTATCTCATCCACAGTGTGCTGTGCTGCAGGACAGTAATACTGAATGATAAACCACAGTGGCTCCTCCCAGGAATGCCATGCTTATTTGTCTGGGAATACTTTTCATCATTCCCTCATTTTCTCCTCTTCCTTTTTGTAATTCTGAGGTATCTGGGTGGGATAGGATTCTGGCAAAGTATATTTTGCCACACCAGATGCTCCCATTCTCTTTTTGTTATTATATGTCTTGCATATAATATTACATATTATTACATACTAAATGTTTTTCTGGATATTTTCATCTGTAGTCTTGTACATCTTAAAATTCATTGAATTAGAAATTAAACCTGTGTTGAGTTCTTGGGTACTTTAGCTCTTCCCTGCAAATACAAGCTGTATGATCTATGTGCTCAAACTCATCTGTTGTGAAATACCATGTAAATTCCTTCTTGCTGTGTCTATGATTTAGAAATCGTAATGCAGCCAGAAGTGTGAAATATTAAGCATATCCTTTTATGTACTTGGAATTGATGGTGACTTCAAAGTCAGTCCTCATTCACTGCCTGGTTTGTTTCACTTCAGAAATGACTTGAACTGTGAACAAAAAGGAGCCGACGGTATTTTCAGATAGGCGCTTTATAGTTGTGCACTTTGCAACTATATGATAGGACTATCTCTGTTGCCTTGAATGCAAAATTAGCTTGTTGGTACGTGCTGCTACAGACAGAGGAACAGATGTAGTAATTCTACTTTATTTACATGAAATCTCTAAAAAGGCCTTTTCTGGCAGCACGCTCGGAATAAATGCAGTATCACATATAGAGACGGCGCCGTGCTATGTTAGCTCACTCAGGTGTCAGCTGTGCCATTTGGACGTGGGCGAGAGCAGGGGCTCAGATCCCTCCCAGCAGGGCTGGGAGCTCTCTCATGTTCAACCACCCAGCAGCAGCCTGCTCCTCAGCCCAGGGTCTCTGCTGAGTGCTGTGCTGGGGACACCCACCGGTGACACCCCTGGGGGAGTCCTAGAGGAAGATATTAGATGTTCTGATTCTTTATTTCTGCTTGTTTTCCAAAATAGGAAACCCTCTTACTTTGTTTCCTGACTCATCTTGGGGTTTAGTTTTTTTTGGTTTGGATTTTTTTTTCCTTTGGTTTGTTTTTCGTTTATTTGGTTTTCCCATTCTCCTGCCCCCTCACCATTTACTCTCTGTGATTTGGATCTCCCCTGAGCTTGTTTTTCAGAGCCAAGACCTTGAGGAATTTAACTGAGATTGGAAAATTGTGGGGGAGGAAGGGACTATTAGGGTGGGAAGAGATTGTAAACCACAGGAAAGTTCAACACATATAATCTGAGTGAAGAAGTGAGGCTTAAGTAAAACCCTATGAGTCTTTTGAGCCAGGCATATGAGAACTGGTGAGTGATGCTGAGCTGGCAGCTGCTGCAAGGAAAAGCTTTCCTGGGGGACTCTTCCTTTTTTCCCCTTCCTCTCTCCCACTTCGCCATCGTGCATAGGCTGAGGAAGAAGGGATTACTCCAGAGATAGTTCTTGCTCTCTTCACTTATCAGGTTTAATCCAGGCTGTTGCCACTGTTGAATTGTCCCTTTTTTCTCTCACAGGTATTCAAACTTTCCACCATGGGGTTGGGGTTGTTTACTTACCTTACGAGCGACCAGACATATTAAAGATGAAATGCCTTGACTCTGAACTGCAGGCAGAAGTGGTGGGAGGAGACACAGCTAATTTGACTTGGAGGATGATTGATGTGCAGATGTAAATTTCTATTAATATTCCTTTGAAATCACTGACGCAAGCGTGTTTTTCCCCCACTCAACGGAAAATATAAATAGAAAGACAACAAAACAACCCTATCCCTTTAATTCATGACACTCAGAAGCAGTTAGGCAAACTCTGTCATTTGAAAGTGTCCTCCCCAGGCTGGCAAAAAGCAGCTTATGGTGGTGTTCTTGCCACTTTAAGAATATCAAGATGCTGTAACAGAGCTATCCACTTAGAGTTAAAATGTATAAAGCATAAAAAGCAAGTGTCACCTACAGATAGGCTTAGATAAATTGCTTAAAAATGTACAGCTCCCTCATTAGACATCCATTCATTGCATGAAAAGAACTAAATGTATTTGTGGAGGTGCAGCTATAAAAGCCACGTTCAAAATGAAACAGAGTTGAGAGCCTGAACACACAGCACTGTTATTCAGAAGTAGCTTTCGAGCAGAGTTTCAACGGGAAGGTGCTTTTTGGTTGGACACAAATCAGCAAACGTTTAGCTGAGGCGTGAATAATTCAAGCGTGCGTGAAGAGCTTTCCGAAGAGAAAAAAAGGAAAGAATAAAAAAAAAAATCTTCAAACATTTGCATCAGCCTTAGAGGACAATACGAGCAGCAGGATTCGAAACAGATTTACAGATGCACTCTCTTTAGGCAGGGAGAATGCTCATTAAATGCAAGATGCCTCTGTGGCTCGTGGGCTTGCACGGAGGTAGAGGTTTGCAAGACTGACGTATCAGATAAAGTCAGAGTGGTTACCACATCGACGGTGTAGCAGCTGCATAATAAATGATGGAGAGAATCATGTTAGGCATGCCCACCTAGCCTAACTTGAATCATGCGAAAGGGGAGCTGCTGGAATTCAAATAGACTTTCTGGTTCCCAGCAGTCGGCAGTAATAGAATGCTTTCAGGAAGATGACAGATGCAGGGGAAAGATGCTGTTTTGCACTATCTTGATTTGTTACGGCAGCCAACTTATTGGCATGATGGAGTGACAAGAAAAGCAGCTGGCATGGAAGGTAGGATTATCAAAGCTATTGCATCATTATGAATGTAATTAGAAACTGACCATGACAAAGCATATGCTAGAATGAGCTGTCGCTGATGGCAGAGGATTTGTTGCTGAGGTCTTGAAACTCCGGAAACAAAATTCCTCGTGCAAAATGGATTTTGCAGTTTCATTTATGCTCGTGTTACTCTTTCTTTGCTGCTTGCCTCCAAGCTCGGGGAATTGCTTGCTTGAAAGAGAGTGTTCTGTTAGGATGAGACTGAAGAATAAAGTATTTTCTAAGTCTCTGAAGCCTCAGGTAGATAGAAACAAACAAATGTGAAACAGGACCGGGAAAAGCTTCCTCTGACTGACTAGCAAGCTCTGATTGATATACTGGCATATTGAAGAATTCCAAGGAAACGAAGATGCATGTACTGAATGCTCGGGTATAATGACAAGATATTATTGCATGTCTCTGCTTTACAGTTAGTTTTTACGACAGGTTTTATTCCCCATCAGTTTTTAGCTCTTGACATTTATCCGGTTGTTCAGCATTATATAAAGAAAATACATCAATATCTCCTGCAGGGTTTCTCAACAACTCCAGCATCTGTTTCAGCTATTGAACTGTATTCACGTTTTGCCAACTTGATGCCTACCCAGCTGGTCTGTCATTTCTCGCTTGATTACTGTTCTTAATTTCTCTGTATCAACTTGTTTCAGACAGGATTTTGAAAGCAGTTAATGAGAAATGACAGTAACTGCTTAACTGTTGAGAACTTAAGTATTCTCTTATTTTTGAAACATTAGAGAGCATTTCTGTGTGCATTTTATTAAATTCATGTCCTGTGTTGCACTGTGAGGTTTTCATATAATAATTGAATTTAGCTGTGAATACTTCAGATGGGTCACAAGCAGAACTTTTAACTGAGTATTTTGAGAGAGTTTGAGAAAATTTACAGGTGTTTGCTTTGGTGTAGGTGTTGTCTTACTACATGATCCTTCCTCCTGTCCACCTCTCCCCCCACAGCATATATATCCTCCCTCTCTGTCAGGGTGAGCAGTCATTAAGTTACATTGTACATATTGAAATATATTTTATCACCACTAGGGTGGAACGGCTAAGCAGCTCCGAACAGGTGACAGGGACAGGTTTAAAACAGACGTCAGCTCTGTCAGAGTGGATTGCCCTCGATCAAAGAAGTAAAAGTAGTGCTTTGTAAATGTGAGGCATTCTCTTTCTTCCTATTCTAAGGTTCAATAACCACTCAAACACTGCCTGATAGCTCACAGGCTGTGATTGTGTTAAATTACTTGGATTATTTTGCTCTACGAAATGCTTTCTTCTATGTGAACTCCATTCCTCATTAGATATATTGTTCTTTCACAGGTGACAATCAAGAAACCTCTTGTCAAACTGGATATTCACTTTTCTGACTTTATCTTAAATTACTTTGTTGGCTGTACTCTGTGTTGTCTTGTCAACAGGGATCCGGCTATTACAGATTAAATGTTGCTGAGTAAAGCTCTAACAGCTTTAGAAAGATAGATGTTTCTAGATACACAGCAGTGAACCAGCCTTTGGAAAGTTTGAATGTAAAGATCAGTAAAACTAATAGTTAGTGTTATTTAGCTTGAGCATTTCCCTGTTCTGATCATCTACAACAGGCATTTTAAACGATTTTGTAATTGCCGTGAGGGGAGATGTACTCATTAACAGAGAGGATCACAGTGGGGTATGAAGAGCCAGAAATAGTTCTGTAGTTTTGATGACAATAAAATAAAATATTATTCTATTTCACAGAGCTTCAATTAAATTTAACAATAATTTCTCATTGTTGGTCATGGTGAAACCATAGAGAGAGTAACCCCTATAAACAGCTTAAGTCCCATTCTCCTTTTCAGGGTAGCAGTAAAACTGTTTTATATTGCTTATATTATATTTATACTCCTGAAGCTGCTCAGTCTCTTCATGTCTCCAGAGTGCTGGCTGGCAATCATCACACAGTAGTTACTTAAAATGGTCTTTTCCCTGTGATGCCAGTAATTGTAACTTCGTGCTGTCTGTGGCCATCACCCAGCTGACAAGTGATTTTATAGTTTGTTTCTGTTTTCTCTCTAGTATTTGGTTTTAGCTTTCTCTTTCACTGATGAATTAATAGGACACTAGGTGGAGCCAGCTGTTGATTAAAAATAGATCTACAGTAATACAGGCCTGTCTAATGAACAAATCCCAGTATATAATGCTTGTTATTAAAAATAATTTAAATTTTTAAGAACTGAGTTGAAACTTTGTCATGAAAGTATAGATCTGGTGAGACTGGAGGAAACCATATATTCATTTTCCTTTCCTTTTATTATCTTAGAAGCTTGTAATCAAATATGAAAAATAATAATAAGGAAAGAGCATCTGCATTCGCTACAGAGGGCTAGGAAGCAAATGAACGGAAATAGAAAAAGAAGAGAGAAGCAGCAATAAGAACCAGCAGATGTTTCTACTATAGATACATGCAGATATCCAGTTGTGTGTCTGTACATCCTTTGTATGATGCACACAGATTTTCTCTCATCCTTACATTTAAATTTTCCTTCCTTCCTGAAGTAATTTATAGATCTGACATCTTTCACTTTATATTTAGATATGGGATTGATGTTTTCAAATCTCTTCTTGGGAGGGTGTTCTAGAAGGTGTGCAAGGGCACAAAGAGTTGTCACTCATATGTTGGCCAGACACAACAAAGAAAACTGTGGAAGGTTATTTACTGACTGAGGTGGGATCTGGTTGTATGTGCTACTTCACACAGTTCTGGTTATTAATCCTAGTCAAGGATAAGGAATCTGTAGTCCTAGGCAGTGTGACAACACAAGAAAAACACTCTCAGTTCCACACAGATTTACAGATATGTACCTTAGGTGTGGTACATACACTAATTCAGCAAAGATGAGATAAAAAATCAGAGTGTATGTTCATGCTTGCTTACATGAACTGAAGAGGAAAAAACAGGAAATAGGAAGAGTGAGATGACAGGCAAAACCAGAGATTAAGGATATGGGCTGGAGCAGCCTGGCAGAGCAATGACAGTTCCCAACAGCCTCTGTTAAGTGCAGTCAATGTCTTGTTCTTACAGGAATAAAAGGGAATTAGGGTAGGGAGAGGCTCAAGTTAGTGAGGAAAACTTGTGGAGGAGGGACATGACAGCTGCCTAACACTCCAGGAGTAATGAAGTTTAGAAGACTGGAGACTGACCTTTTCGGATGTTATTCATAGAAACTCATAATTTTAGTAATGCCATGAGGGTTAGAATGGTCCTGTTCATAGAAAATTGTGCATGGACCTAGTGCCTTTTGGAGAAGCCTTGTAAGAAGCAGTGCTGGACTGTCAGCCTTCAGAGACCTTTTTGGTTATGAGCTGTGCAGTTTGTGCTCAGCACCAGAAGCATGGGAGGAGACCAGCTATGGTGCAGACCAAGTTTATTAGTTTTGCAAATCATTCAGTGTTTCATTGAGACTAGGCCGTGATTTTATTTTTTTAATTTATTTTAATGGATAGTCTTTGCCAGAAACATGGCCTTTGAAATGTGTTATGGTTTCATTACATCCATATCTGCTTCTGTAGATCCTCTGTACACCAGCACCCCAGGAGTAACTTTGAATGAGCTCATCCTGACGTGTCCTGCATTTTCTTTCTGACAAGAGGAAGATGTGTGTGGTGTGGCAGCTCTTGGCTTTCTGCTGCTGGTCACCTGCTGCTTCACTCAGTTGGTGGTTCCTGCTGAAGAAGGTTGAAATTTCAGCTGGGAAGTACCCACAGTGTGGGGAAGTGTCTGACCATCTTGGGCAAGGGTCATGAGAAGCTGAGCCAGAAGAAAAAAGATGTGTTCCTTCTATCAGTCAAATCTGTCCTTTTTAAGATCCACTAGAATGAGGAGGAGGGCAGGGGAAGGGGAAACAGCACATGAGGTGAGGAAAGAAAGGGTTTTGGGTTTTCCATGAGACAATCATTTGATGAATGGATGGTAATTGCCTCGCAAGAGAGGCATAAGGAAAGGCACATATGGAAGTCAGATTGTCCAAGGGATATTACTGAGCATCTGGGTACGTACTGCCAGAAAGCATTATACAAAAAACATATTATAGCTAAGCAAAATGTATTAATAAATTAAGTCTGTTAGCAAAGAGGGAAATATTTCTGTCCTTCAAAACCCAGACTTCACATTTTGTAGGTTTTTAATCTACTTATTCATACTGTGTAACAGAATTAAGATTACTAACAATTGGGAGGGACGTATTTGATAATAAATGCTAAAGGGTATCTTTTCTCTCTACTCCTTATAGAGGTTGGGGAGAGGGATTGGGTTGGTTTATTGGATTGGGTGTTTTGGAGGGGTTTTTTTGGGTTTTTTTTCACAGAATGTTAAACCACATATCCCTGAAACCATATTTTAACCTCTCCCTCTACTCTGCCCTTGTGAGATCCCACCTGGAGTAACTGGGTCCATGTGTGGGTCTCCCAACACAAAAAAGACATGAACCTGCTGGAGTGGGTCCAGAGAAGGGCCATGAAGATGATCAGAGGGCTGGAGCACCTTTCCTACAAGGACAGGCTGAGAAGATTGGGGTTGTTCAGCCTGGAGAAGAGAAAGCTCTGGGGAGGCAACATAGAAGCCTTCCAGGAGCTAAAGGGCACCTACAAGAAAGCTGAGGAGGGGCATTTCCCAAAGCTATGTAAGTGATAGGATGAGGGAGAATGGTTTTAAGCTAAAGGAGGAAAAGTTTAGATTAAAAAAGCAAAGTTTTTGCAGTGAAAGGAGTCAAACATGGAACAGGTTTTCCAGAAAGGTGGTGCTTGCCCCATCCTTGGAAGCATTCGAGTTGGATAGGGCTCTGAGCAACTCGATCTATTTGAGGCTGGAATAGATGACCTTTAAAAGGTCCCTTACAATTCAAACTATTCTGTGATTTCTTAAACTACAAGGTACCAGTGGTGTTGGATATTTCCCGCTCTGTGCCACTAGCTGCAAAATCTCCATGAGATTCACAGCAGAACTGAGGATATGAACACAGGAGCTGTTCCTTGCAGAAATGTCCTGGACATGATAGACCCAGTGGTGCAGTCATGAAACAGGGAGAGCTGAAATGGAGATGGGAAAGAAGAGAAATCAGGGCTTTACCAGAAATGGAAAAAGGGAAGTAATAATAGTTCTGCTTGCATCTTTTAAATTTTTTCTTGATGGTCTGAGCATCTGTGCATCAGAATCAGGGTGCAAGATGCACCTGTTTATAAAAATCAGGAACTTCTGGCTGCACTGCAGTTTTTTTGGCTTTTGTTATCTTTAGTATAGATCTTAGTCTTAAAAAGTAAATCAAGATCAGTCACACAGGTTTTTTTGTTAGTATCCTCAAGTTACCCAGCTTAGTGTTTTACATTACAACGCTGTTCTTTACAAGGTGTTTCTTTCATTTACATTTCCCTAAAGATCCTGCACATAGCACAACCACTTCTCTGACTTGCTTGATGCTACAAAGTTCAAGATACTGAAATGGTCAAGGACACACAGTTGGTTTTGACCAAGGCCGACAAGACTCTTCCTTATTTCTTTGGTTTTTTTTTTTTTTTTTTCCTTCCCCTCCATTCCTTCCTGCCCAAGATTTGCCACAACTGGGGAAAGCCAAAGATGGAAAAAGTTAATGCAGAATTTGAACAAAATTTGAGTGACTGAAAGTTGTGTTTTCTTAATCTATATCTAGTCTCACCTTCACCTCTTTTTGTGTCCTTCTGATGATTAGGAATAAAGAGCATAAGGAATTTCTTCATGGCACTAAATTTTTTTAGTATTCTCTTTTGGCCACTTATATTGATCTGTTTCCCTGAAACGTACAAGCCACACTAAATAAAACCACCACATGCTGCTTTCTGTAGACTTTCTTTTTATGACTAGGTTGTTATTTTTTTACAGCCATTATGCGGGTCGCACTTGCTTTTGCAAAAAAATAAAGCACAGATACTGGGAAGAATTTCATAACTTTATCTTTTTTGTAACAAAATTCATTTAAACATCCCCCCACAATGCTCATATTTATTTCTTATAACATCTTATAACATCTTTATTTCTTATAACTACAAAATATCATTTATAATGAGAATTACTCTGTAATTTGATATTAATAGTCCCAAATGGTATTTAACAAATATCCCTTGGTACAAAACCCACTTTTTCAAATGGCAAGCTGAAATTTCATCTACTTGTTTAAATTAAGGGTTTTGACAAAAAAAAACACCAAAAAAACAAACAAACAAAAAACCCCAACAAAAACCAACAAAATAAAACACAAAATAACCCAAAACCAAACCAGCAAAACCTTTTACTTTGCAGTCCCAGGCTGGTTTTCATTCACTGTTGGTAAGGACTGCAAACAGTCAGATACACAACCTGTTGTCTTTCAGTAATGATTGCAGACCCTGAATTGTGACTAAATCAGGTTTGATAACAAGGCAGAAAAGCAAAGGTATTAAACACCTTCATGTACATGTAAAATGTTGTATTTATAGTCTTCTGAGTCATCATGGATAGAACTTGTTAAACTGGGTGCTTTGGTGGAGTAGTTTTGGTGCCATTGAAATATTCAGTGACTGAAGATTGAAGTTAATGTTATTAACAACTTTAGGATGTTTATGGTTCAGTGTCTGTGATAACTCTGAAGTTAACAGTAAAGTTACTGAATTCTCATTTCTTAGTGGCCTTGTTTTGGACTATGGAAAGGCACAAGGGATTTTTCTCTTATGAATGAGTCTGGTACTTAAGAAACATTTCAAAAACAATGAAATAAGTTGCCAGCCCAGTGTGATTAAATCTTTATATGCATGTGTCTCTTCAGATATTTCTGCAGAAGCCAAGAACAAAAAGCATGTCACAGATGTTGATAAATTGTATTTATTCCCAGGCTGTACTATTTTTCAAAACTTCAAAATAATGAGGATTACGTAAGTGATCAGTTATGATGCTACCTGAACCAAGAACAAACAAATCCTGAGGCAGTGAGGGTTATGAGGAGACTCTCAGGATACTGATTTAAGGATATAATGAAGAAGCAAAAATTGAAAATACTTGACATACCCTGGCTCCATATGCCAGATAAAACTAGCACCATCAAATGCCCTCAGAATGTCAAAAATCAAATATGGTTTGCTTCCTTCAGAGAATCTATTCTTTATTTCCTGTTGAATTTCTTTAGCAAGGTAAAAATGCTTTAAGTAATAACACCTGATTGTCTGTCATAATACCTAATCCCACACTTTTCTTGCAGGCACAGCTTGTTGAACTGTGTGGGCCTAAATGTGACTTTAGATCATCAGCCTTAGACAAAGTGTTAGTGCAGATGATAAGGGCCCCATAACAGTAGGGAAGTTGTACTGCTGAAGAGAACCAATTAGGGTTATTCCTCCAGCAACAAGCAAATGAATTTTTCCTTAACGAGCCCTTAGTGAGAATGGTATTTACTATGATACTCTGTGTGACCTGGCTGACCCATCAAATAAGAAGCAGCCCAAGCAGCTCTGCTGTTGTAGCACACAATAATGTAAATCTGCCTAAGCCTAGAGAGCAGACCATTTATTATTTTATTATTATTTAATGTGGATGCTTTATTATCTATTTTGTGACATCAGTGTATGTGGCATGTGAGAAATTGTAGAGAAAAGTGACTTTCCTCTAGGGAACAATATGTAATTAATGTGTGCTTTGTATCCTGAAAAACCAGGCACAGGATGATGACTGCAAACCTTGACTAGCTGTGAAGCTATAAATACCTTTAGGAGAAAGGGGATTGCATTTTATGGCATTCTTGGTACTCACAGTTTGAGGATTTTACACTGAATGAAAATTGCATTGTGCAGAGAGGAGCCACCCATTGATGATTTAGAGATGCCATGGAAACAGAGGAACCCTTGTGAGGCGTTGCAGTTTGTGTGTGAGCCAGAGATAGGTGTGACACTGGGAATCCTCCACAGCCTGTGCTTGAACAAAAACACTGAAACTGAGAGAGAGGGAGATGAAATATCTGCACTGGAAGAGAGAAAAAATGAGCCACTCAATTAGATGGGAGAAATGCAGGGTGTCAGTTCAGAGGACTAACTTGTTCTGATGTTGCTTCATGCAACTTGTTGATGCCTTCCAGGCCAGGAGATAAGTTTTTACCTGAGTGAACAACCATCTCAGAACAGCATTATTATAATTCAGGAGAGAAACACAAGGCATTTGGTTTGTGTTGCAGCACAGTTTTCTGGTTTAACACCTTGCCCCAGAAGTTGCAGAAATATGAGAAAGCGCAATGAAATTACTGAGAGGTGTATCAGTGCTGAAATCATCAGTTTTATTTTGTCCTCTGGGATTTTATTACGTCCCAGTCCTCTCCAGTTAGTTTAAAGAGAAAATAAACTCATACTGATAGTGCTGGCCAGAACTGCATTGACAAGACTGGAAAAGCCTTTTTTGTGCCCCCAGCATAGGGATGGGACTGGGAAGCATTGGCCTCACCCACATCAGCACTCCCCTGAATGGAGATTGGAGGGAGAGCTGTGCACAGAGGGTTGGGGAGTGGTGATGCGTCTTTCCTACGTGACTAGCAAGGTTGATGGCCCATGGGGAAGGGGCTGCAGGGGTTCCTTCTCTGAGAAAAGGCAGGGGCTGCCCTCTGCCTGACACAGGAGCTTCCAGCCAGCTCCCATGGATCCACCCCAGGGCACAGCTGAGCCCACAGCCAAGCTCGTAGAGCCTCAGGAAAAGCCTGTCTAAGGAAGGAGAAAGCACTGCCCTACACCAACTGAGGGGAGAACAGTGTGAAACAGCAGGGGGAAGACCAGGGTGAGAGGAGGATAGGAGGAGGTGCTCCTGGTGCTGGAAAAGAGATTCACCCACAGCTCTTGGAGAAGACTGGAGCAAATATCCTCAAGGCAGTTCCTTGAAGACACCATGTCAGAGCAGGTGGGTCTGTCCCTAAGGGAGCTGCAGCCTAGGAAGAGCACAGAGAGGAGTGGGCAGTTCCTGAAGAAGGATCCAGGCTGGCTCAGGGGAAAAGGGAGAAGAGATGGAGCAGAAGAGAGGAGCTGTCACAGACTGGGCACAGTCCCCATCACCCTCTGTCCTGCAGAGTCAGAGTGGTGGGGAAGGAGTTGGGAGTTAAGAGCCTGGGAAATGAAGGAATGTGGGCAGCAGGTATTTCAATCATTTTGTCTTTGCCTTTTGCTATCACATTCTAAATTAATTGGCAGCAATTTACATCATTTTCCCCAAGATGAGTCTGTTTTACCTATGACATAATTGGTAAGTTACTCCCTGTGTGTTGACACAAGATTTTGCACTCTCTTTTCTACCCCTGTCCTGTTGAGCCTGGGTGGGTGTCTGGCTGCTGACCAAAGTCAACCCACCAGTTAGGTTAAACAGAATTATTCCACCTGAGCTTTCCAAAGTGCCAGGACATAATGACTCAAGGTTAGTCATTTTTAGGGATAACTGATATTAGAATGTGTGGGTGTGGACCACAGCTGATACTTGGTAAAACAAGAAAGTTTGTAAAATTAAACTGCTCTCAATTTGAAGGAGAGTCACTCCAGAGGTAGTTATCCAGGGCTTGCCCTGAAAAGACAATGAAAATACTTTGTGCAAAAGGCATTATTACTATTTTAAAGCTGCTGTAGGTTGTGCACACCTGAGCTAAGATTAGGGGCATGAGGAATTGTATGTGAGCAAAATCAAGAGTGCCTTGCATTGCTAATGTTTTTGTCTGCTAGAGAGGGATTTCATGAATCAAAAATTTTCGTTGGCTGTACTCATAACATATAATCAAATCTTGAGTTTAACCAATTCTGAAGATGATTCCTCACTTTTAAGTACTTAAAACTGAAAGAGATATGGTGCTGTGGCTGTGACAGGCTAAATCAAAAGGGTAAAAAAAAGAAGACGAAAAAAGGTTTATTAAAAAAGATATGCCATAAAAATTATCACAAAAGTGTTTTTGTCCTTAAAAAGTGCTTCACAAATAGGTGTCTGTGGCATTTCACAACACACTGGTTGTACAGATAATATCTGTTGTTCCTAGCAGAGTTTTTGGGGGAAAAATGCTATTACAGCATTTGTATTGTTTCATCATTCTGAGATAATCAGTGAAGGAAAAACACATTGTGTCTTCAAGTTGAGAAAGTGTCAAGAAATGTCTTCTGGGGCTGCTGTCAGGTGGGGGAAAAGCAGGATGTCCTTTGCAGGATGCTGGAAGCTGTCTGCCACCACCACAGGTTGTGTTCTTTGTGTCCCTTTCCTCCCACTGCTGACATGATCTAAGTTTGAAGCAGTGCAGTTGTTCTGTGAAATGCTGTCTGTATAAGGAAGGTTGTACCCCTGTGAGTGAAGGGAGGTGGGATGGAATCTGTCCAGAGGTGTTCAGGAGCCGCTTTGGAGCACCCAGCAGAAACCTTGTGTTGATGGTATCTCAAGACAAACTTGTTTAAACTTTAAAACAAAAAAACAAACCAAATGAAATATCTAGATATATACATATATATGTATACATACGTGTATGCAAGGGGCATTGCCTTGGGACCCCCGTATTTTATTCATTACTAATTTGAGCTCCTTGACTTATAATGAAAGAACTTTTTTTGCTGACCCTCTGAGCTTCAGACATTGACAATCTGATAGCACCAAGCTTATTTCTGCATGGAAAACTGCAGAAGTTCCTCTTCCAAAATTTCACTAAAAATGGGAAAAGTTTTGTTTTAATTACTGAGGTTGTAGGCCTCTGAAGGCCTAACTCAACACAAAGGGGATGTAAATGACTTGGAAAATTGAGGAGCCACAATTCTTCTGTTGGGGCTAAGGCAGTTTTTGTTAATTATTTTATTTTTTATGTTGGTTTTTGGATTGTTTAGTAGCTCGGTAGTGGTTTTGGCCCACTTGTTAAAATCTGTGAGGTAGATGTTATTTCTGGTTTATTTAGGGGTAAGTTAGAGAACAGGCTTAAACACCAAGGTGAACATTAGGGTTCAGTGGAGACACTCATGGAAATCTGATTTTTCTTGGATATCTCTCCCACCTTCAGAGAAATGGACTTGGGGAGGAGGTAGGAAACTGATTAGGAAGGGTCAGGTTCACCTCTCCATCTGTTCCTTGTGGAGGTCAGTCCAAGTTATTTATGGAAGCCTGGCAGTACCTTCTCTCCTTGTAACCAAAGAAATGAAATTACCCCAGCCCATTACTGGAATACAGTGTTGATCTTCATTGCAGATGCATTTTTAGATTAGATCTGTGATGTTTCCTTGCACATTCTGGCATGTTGCTTTGCACCTGTAAGTAATTTGTCTTGGTGGTAGTGCTTGCAAGTTTGGAACAGTTCAATTCCTTGTAGAAAGTAATGAGCTCCATTGCTCATGAACAATGTAAGAGATATGTGGTGAGTTACTACAGAACTTCAAATGGAGCAAGAGAAAGCTCATCTATACATGAAGCAGGATTAATTTCATTAATTACATTATTGTAATTTCCCAAATTTTGGCTTGTTCTTTCAAGTTTTTTGATACTGTGTTGCCTACCAGGTTGCAATATTGAACATTTTGATTGCTAATATTAATTAATGCTAATATTAATACTACTACTATTTCAGGAAAAAAAAAATTAGGGCTTTAAGGACCTTCTTGATCAAGCCACAATAGATATCAAGGAGTGAGATTTTTTTTAAATTTTATTTCTTTCTTCCTGGCAGGACAAATAAGGGTGTGGTAGACACACCTAAAATGAAACAGCTTCTATTTCTTTTTGTAACCATTGAAGAATGGTTGAAGAATGAGTCCCTTAAGAGTACAGAAGGAGGGAAGTGTTACTTGGGTCTAAAGAACACACCAAAGAACACATTTTTGTGCATAGTTAGAAAATGTTTGTTTTTCTCCATGCATTTCAAGTGACTTGGCATGATTCTCTCCTGGTGCATGTATTCAGCTCAGAGGGGAAAAAATGACAATGTGAGCCCTCAAATATTTGCTCCTTTGTAACCTATCTAAATTCATTTAAAATCAAGCCTGAAGTTTAATATTAAAGTAAATGTTGTTAACCCTGGAAAGTAAAGAGTGTGAGAGTGATTGAGCTTTTCCCCCTCAGGAGAGTGGATAGGCAGAGTGTGAAAAACAATAAAATTTGAATAAAATAATTAAGAGAATTAATTTTTCCCCTTTTACTTACTCAAGTATTTTATTCCATGTTTTTGAGCACTGAACATTACATGTCCTCCAGGGGGAAAAAAGTCCTTGTAATTGAGACCTTACAGTGTTGAGAAAAGCAGCATGATTTTATGTGGGGAGTTGGATTTAGAAGGAATATTGACAGAAAACTGTTCCCAGCAGAGAGATGCCTGTGAATGCTGTCAGTGTCACAGCACTGTGTGGAGCATCTTGTGCTTGGTGTCTGGGGGTCACCAGGCTCATCACTGGGGGTCTGTGCTCTCTGTTCAGGTCTGTTTGGAAACACAGGAAGAGTTGGAGTTTACAGGGGAAGAGCCACCACCCTAAGTTTCATCTCAAGTTTAGCCATTACCTAAGATAGTGTTAGAACTACTAAGTTCACTTCCTAGATCTTGTGTCTCAAAGATTTTTAGGCATTAGTGGTGGAATGCCTCGACTTTTCTCTGTGAACAAATTTTATATTGGTTGTTACAGGGCAAGTATGTTTCTTCCTTTATCAGTTTTTCATCCAGGGAACCTGAAAAGCAGTTCCTACAGAAGGGAGAACCATTCTTAACCTTATGAATGCTCTCTTTCTAGAGCTTGTTTAACATACTGATTTATTGGTCCCATGTTCTTTATAAAACTCAAAAATTAAATTATTTTTATCTATTTTTCTATAAATATGTTTTCATTTTCTTAATACTTAACATTTTTGAAATTGATGTGTTCTTGTCTTTTATGTTATTTTCTTTTCACCTCTTATTTTTACTTTTTAGTATTTGCTACAACTTCCATGCACTTTGACTCCTTTTTAATTTGTTTTATATGCTGTATTTTACGAGGACTGTAGGTGATATTGAAGATTGAAGGTGCCCATAGTTAATACTCATGTTAAATTTAATGCATGTCATTTTCCATATAGAGATAAAAGGATTTGTTTGTCTGTTGAAGCTGTCAGATAAAAGCTAAAGTGACATACCAATTTCATGCACCACATCAACCTGCTTTGCATGCCACTGTTATCCTGCCTGAAGTTGTGCAAGATTATGTTCAAACCATGCAAAGCAAACAGGACAGGTGTGTTGCTGCCACTCTGAACTGTGTGTACCACATTGACTCTTCTGTCAGATATGCTTAAACTGAAAAATAAGCAGTGGATGCTGTCTTGGTCACCTCCCAGCCACACTCAATAGCTGTGGTAACATTTACTGCTCTGTAAAATTGACCAATCTCCCCAGCCTACCCACTTTGTTATTAATATAATTGTGGAAATTAGTCATTGCTTAGCTCTTGGATTGGGTTCAGATTTGTGTAATTTCTATTACATACTGAACCACCTTCTCCTCATCAGCCCTCACTACAGTTGCTGACACCCTGGCTAGAATTACCCCTCTCAGAGGACTCTCTCCAGAAAAGGGCTCTAACTGAACACATTATCTGGCCCTTCACTAATATGTGGCTTTATTTTGAGATGTCCTGCATCAGATGCAGGTAGATATTTGATTTGGAATTGTCAAGTTGCCAAGAGCAGTTTTTAAAAAGAGAAAGTTTTCTTTGGATTTAGATTCCCTAAGTCCTTCTTTTTTGGAGTTTTTTTTTTTCCACATTTGGAAGATATCTTGTCTCCTTCTGTGCAGCTATTTTTAGGACAGCTGGGGAATCTGTGGGTCATTGTGTCATATTCTCTCAGCTTAATCTGTTAGTTATGCTAATGAGGCTTGTGGCACTGGGCTTTTGCTTCACTATGCCATATTGCCACTTCTGCAGCAGAAGCCAAAGGTGACTTTATCCACTTCAACTGTGATGCTTTTAAAGCACATTTTGCTTTTCCTGTAATGTAGCTCCAGAACTCTGCAAATCAGACTGTCTCAATCTCCTCATAAGAACATGGATTTAGAGCCTCCAATTTATTCTCCCTACTGTCTGGTGAAGTCCTTTGAAACTTGTATAACTTGCTAGAAGAGTAGATTTTTTTGTTTGTTTGTTTGTTTGTTTGTTTGGTAGAATCATAGAGTGATTTGGATTGGAATGGACATTAAAGATCATCTAGTTCCAACTGCTCTGCCATGGACAGAGAAATCTTCCACTAGATCAGGTTGCTCAAAGCCCAATACAACCTGGCCTCAAACACTTCCAGGGGTGTTAAGATTTACACAGAGATTTTGGAAGTCTGGAGAAAACAAAATAAGATAACACTGATATGTAAATACTTACGTATATAGAAGTGTTCTCTCTTCTTATGAGATAATTGTATTTCATATTATGTCAGAATCTTACCTCTGAAAGACTCTGCAATTTTTAAAATTTACAAAGATTTGTAATCATGGGTATATTCTGTTGTTTCTGTATCTTCTTGCTTCCCTCTAGAATATTGAGCTAAAGAGGGAGAGGAACAACACAGGAAACTCTGCTTCTTGTCTACTCTCTATGCCTTTGCTGACCCTGTGAATATAAACTAGCTTGAGCCTTACTAATTTTTTCAGCTTTTGCTTGGATTGCACTTACACCACAAAATAAAGCTCATCTCTGCTAAGTCTTTTCTCTTCACTTTTGTTTTTCTGAAGTGATGCAGTGAGAGATGCCAATTTCCTACAAGCTAAATACAATCAAAACCTAGAGGGTTTGCAGTCTGGCTTTGCTCCAACTTTTGCATCCTCTGAACTAAAGGATGTGCTCAACCCTCTAAATCGCACTTTCAATCTTTTGCTAGAGCTCCACACATTGTACTCGGGCTTTTGACAAGGAGCTGTTCAAGGTTTTGATCTTGATTGGCCTTTTGAACACAGAAGCCTTCAGTGTCCCCAGGCAGAGCCATGTCTTTTTCCTGTTTTCTCCCTGTGTCTCTCCAGTTTTTCCGAGCCTTGCATTTTGCGTGGTGGTTGTCATTGAAAGCAGGGACAAAGGTGCTATTTGTCTTCTCCTACTCAAAGCAGGAGGAGAGCAGATGCTCATAGGAATGGTGCTAATAATCTGCAGTAGGAATGGCAGTCTAGTAGGAAAGATCCCTGGCTGACCGTGTTTTCCGCTGCTTTAGGGCACAGCCACAGTGTGCGGTGAAGAGAGCCATGCCAACTCCAAAGGAGCCAAATCTGGAACTGCAAACTGTTTAGCTGTGTTGCACAGGAGGATGGTGGAGTTGCCAGGCCTGCAGACTCACAAAGCACGCTGCATCCTTGGGATTTGTCATATAATCAAAGGAAATGGGATATGTGCAGGGAATCCCAAGAAAGTGCTCTGGAAAAGTCATCAAAACTTAAGTGTGTGTGCACACCACAGACAGACAGACAGACACTGCCATCCTACTGTGCTCATAGTACTCTCAAGCCCTTTCCTGCCTGTAAATGTGGCAGCCCTGTAATGATTTCAATTTAGTTTGAGGCTAAAAAAATTAACTGGAAAGCTATCATCACATATCTAGTAATAAATCTCCAATGCAATATACTTCTTAATTTCTGCTGCTGCCTTTAAGTTAAAAGTAAATAAAAGCAACTCCCTTTAAGCTCAGCTTCCCCTCAAATTGGCACTACTTGCAAGTGCAAAAATGGAACTGAATGTGTTTATGGCAGTCATGATAATTATGGAACACAAGATTAACCTGGCCAGGAAAGATAAATATCTTGGTATTCACTGCAGTGATAAAATGATTTTGGAATGCAGCCTGACAGAGTGGCAGACGAAATTTGATTTTTCTAGCTATACATAGATCACAATGGGCCTCTGTAATATTTGTTGAGTCTAAATGTCCTGAGAACCTGATGTTGTCTTTGTAGCAAGGGTAGTTATTCTTTTGCACAATTTTATGGGAAAAGCCAATACTTTCCATTCCAAAAATAGGTGAAATTCTTTGAAATATGATAGATAAGAAAAAAATACTGAATTGAACTGTTGAACATGTTTTTTTGTTTCAAGTGTGAATTAGAGCTTTCACAAAGATCATGTATTCCAGATCTGCCTTTCTAAATAACTGTGTTGTTATTGTATAATACTCTTAGGCTTAGGAAAAAAGTAAGTATAGTCCTTCTAGGAGCAAAGATCATAGTTGCCAGAGCTGTGGTTGACTGCCAAAAAATAGGCTAAATATATATAATTTGTGAAGAAAAATACTGTTATCTTCTCCCTATGTTGTGGGTACAAGGAAGATGATATGATGGTATCATCTAAGAAGTCAGAGCCCGTATTAAATATTTTCTGGTATGGGTTTTCTGTGTCACCAAAGTACTATTGAAAAATATCTGCTCTCTGTCAGTATCCAGTGATGTCCTCTCTATATGGAGAGAAGTTGAGAAGTTTCACAGTTACATTTATTCATTTTTTAAGCAAATAAAAGCCCTTCAACAGGTTCCTCTTGAAGGGATATCTTCAGTAATTTCAATAAGTTCTACGATCTTTGTCTCCAGTCTTCAGTGTCTCGCCACCAGCATTTGCAGTGAGTTCCTGGTGCAGAATTTGTGCTCTGTAATACACTCTTCTTTTTCCTTCTGAGGTGAAGCACACTGATCTGAGCTGCACAGGCAAGAAGGAGGCTCATGCAGCACTGTGTTCATTTCCTGTGCTCTGTCAGCCTTTTTCTGTGTGAGTCAGAGAATTTAAGACCAGGGAAGACCATTAGATCATTCCATCTGACCTTCTGTAAAAACCAGATCATTACATTTTGCACAGGTACCCCTTTGTTGGTCCTGGTAGCTCCTGTTTGACTGAAGCAGAGCTCTCAGAAAGACACCCAGGAAGGCAGCAACAACTGCTGTGTGTGTCACTGCTCTTGGCAGTGTGGTTGTCTCACTTTGGAAAGAAAGGTGTCTGCCAGGGAAAAAGCCAGAGCTTCCCTTGGAATGGAGAATAGAAACTCCCTTCCTCTGAATTATTATGATTTTGAAATTAAGGGGCTTTCAGGCAAAGATATGGGAATAGGAATAACAGTTCTTTACTAGGAATATTACAAATGTAGTAATTAAAAAAAAACAGACAAATGAACAAAAAAAGAAAAAAACTAAGTGTCAGAACATGACCTGACACCCTGTTGGTCAGGGTGTTGGAAGCAGTGCAGTTAAGCTCTTCTGGAGTGACAGATGTGGTCTGTTGGAGTAGAGATGATCCTGTAGAAGGGTGCAGTGGTNTATGAGATAAAGAAAAACATCTCTTCAACTGGTTTCAACAGACGGGAATAGAATACACCTTGTATTGCAACCCAAGACAGTGGCTGTACTGGTTAATCACCCTTTCTAAACAAGTACGCCCTCCACAGCTGAAAACTTCCCTCAGCCTTTCAGCTCACTCAGCTGGCATGCTCAGCATGTCACTATAAAACATCTCATTCTTAATTTTTAGCTTGACTCTGCTTGGCTTTATCCATTCGTTGACTTTGTTAATCGATGTGTTGTTTGATGACTGTGATTTCTGCATGTTCTTGGCCAACATTTTTCTGTGATCTCTCCATGAGCATGTTTCTCAAATGTCTGCACTTCATAAATGTGTATTTCCCTGGTCCCATCCCTTTACAGTGGATTGCTTCTCCTCCTTTGGCATCCACTGTGTGTTAGCTACACAGTGAGCAATGCCTTACATCTCCTCTTCAGCTGTGCATACAAACATTTCTAATCATAATAAAATTACAGACCTCATATTTGAGAAATGCTTTTGTAACTGGTACTCGAAAATAATTTTTCATCGAGAAACTGTGATCTGTAACTAACTGATTGAAGTGATTAGAAACAACTCCATTTCATGGTTGTTTTTTCCTTTTGGGGAGAGAATGGAAGGTTTATGATGACAGAAAATCTGAATGATCATATTTCTTAATGAATGTTACAATTCCTACAAGCACTAACAGATATTGTTTTTAGAAAGTTACACTTGAGAGTATGGGCTTTGGATGAATAGCCCAAGTCTTCCTAGCCTCTTCCAGTGTCTGTCTGCACATTAGCCCAGGGTTCCCTCCACCTTTTGAGGTATATCCAAGTCATTATACTTTTGAACTACATTCATGCACACACAGACAAATCTGAGAAGTTTCTTATATTGGTATTTTTCGTAATTCCATACACTACACAATGCTTTTTTATTTCTTACGCCTACATATCATTGTAGAAGAATGGCTTTTCAAAATAGTTTCCTTTAGCTTCAGAAGATAATCTGAAGCTCTGTCTGTACTCATTCACTACTAATGCCCACCGCATCCTGTTCATCTTTCCTTAAATTCAGTGTTTCTAACACAACCCATGGTAAGTGAAAGATAAGAGGGGTGTGGGTGGTCTGTGTTGGAGACTTGGTTAATGAATCTTTAGCATCCCACCATCCATGTTTCAAGTGTTAATGGAGCTTTATTAGTAATTAAAGATATTTTATTATCAACGAAAAGCCCCCTTCATGTTACTATAATAAACAGCTTTGTTGGCTAGTACGTATGCTAATGACTGGGCACTTAATTTAAAAAAGACTGGCAAAGAATTTCACTGGTATCTGAGAGCTTAAGGACCAATAGAGTTAACAGCAGTATTTTTTGCTTCCCTTCTCCTAGGATTTGTGTTTTGATGCTGGATGCTATCTTAACCAGACTTTGGAGACCAAAGTTTCCTTGCTGCTGCTCAGAGCTCATGTTGATGATACTTGAATCAGCAAGGCAGCTGAGTATATGAAAACTCAGTGTGTGCTCTGAGCTTTGAGTAGAGTGCATACCCATTTTTTTTTAGAAGAAATCCTTGTGCTGAGGCAGTTAGGCTCTTGGAGTTTGTAAAACATGCAAAACAAAGGTTGTTCTTATCCATAAGCTGTACAGCATCCAATTCAGCAATCTTTTTTTATTCATGCGCTCAATTATCCAAATAATTTTCATACCTTTTATGTTTAGAGTGACATAATTCAGTATGATTCTTTGATAAAATTGTTGAAATGTGCTCAAAAGTTATTTAAGCATTCAAGATGCTTGAAAAGTGTTAACAGAGCCCTTTGTGCATATTTTACAGTATGTATATGGAACTCCTTCTGTTTTAAAAATATTTTTCCAAATTATGTTCTTGGTAATGAGGGTGTCACCTCATTACCAAGTTTTCAGCTGTGAAACTCTGTGCAGAGGTGAGCCTCGTTACCACAGAAACAGCTGACCAAGTTCCTAGAATTTAATTGATTTAAATCTCATTGCAGGTATTGTGTGATATTAAAGATGACAGGTTATTCACTTTCAGGAAGATTGATCAAGTGGGAGGTTTTTGGAATTATTTTATTTTTGGAGAAAAGATAGGAATGTTGTTATGAAGCAGCCTTTGTTAAAAGGTCAGAAATTTCTCTGGACATAAACCTCTGCTGCTGAAGACACTGCTGAAGACAAATACTGTTAGAAAAAACCTGTTAATATGCCATCAAGCCTTGGACTTCCCCATAGGCCCCTGTTGAGCTCCAGCATGATTATTACCAATAACCTCAGCCTCTCCCTGTGTTGCCTTTTGCAGGCAGATAGGAGCTCCCTTTGTCAGTGCTCTGAGTGCAGATTTGTTTACTCTGACCAGGCTCCAGATGCACTAAAACCTGGGCATGCTAACACAATGATAAACAGATCTTACTAGGCTTAGTACCGTGCCTTTAACACGTTTTTTTTTCCTTTTAACTGGCTTTGTACTTGGTGGCTCAGCTACTCACCAGGGCCATGCAAGTTGCATTTGGCTGAGGGCATTGGTAAAACAGGTTTGTGTGTGCCTGGAGAGCAGGCAGCAGGGGGTTGTGTTTGCCTTGGAAGACCTTGCTGATATAGCTCAAGAGAGTGAATTTCCTTGAGCTCTGCCTGTCAGCACTAAGGAAAAAGTAATTCAAAACCAGGTCCACTGACTGCAAAGGCCAGCGGAGTTCATTCCTGAAAATTAGTTCTTGTTGGAGAAGAGAATTGGAAATTCCTCCTAATGATAAGTGAGTTAAAAAGGGACAAATGGGACAAAGAAGTCAGGAGATGGAGAGGTGTGGGCAGGTGCAGAAAAGCTAAAAGTACAGCAAAGAAAAAGGTGAGAGTGATAGTGAGATGGACAAGGGTTATTTTTTGAGTCATAGGCAGAACGTGCTTCTGGAAAATCAGCATCTGGGAATATTGAGACCATGCAGAAGCCTACACCTTGGTAAAGTCTGTGAATTTCAAGCTTGAAAGGCAGAGAGAAAAGTGTCATATTTCAGATTACCTCAAAATCCCCGCCGAGTAAAACTTTTTAGTGACTATTTCAGGTAATAGGAGTGTCTCAAAAGACTTCCACCTACAAAATGCCACCAAATGGAGAGTTTCTCCTTAATAACTCATCTTCCTTTCACTGCAGCTGCTCCAGGGGACAGATATAGAATGACTACATTATAAATATCAGGTTTCTGGGGTAGACCAAGGGTAAGCTAAAATGTCAGTTTGCCTAGTGCAAACACTTGACATATGTTGAGCAGAATAGGGAGTAATGAGGTTGAAGACTGTCTCTTTGCTACTGGTCACCTCTCTTTAGAATATTTTTGCGAGTACACGCTTGACAAGGACTAGATGGCTGGTACCATTTCATCTCCTCTGTTCAGAAAACATTTGCCAGCTTAATGTGCAGGGAGCTGAACTGCTGATGCTCTGTATGAGCTTTCTCATGGCTGGACTGTCAGAATGATTCTGCTGTGGCTTTAATGAACTAGCTGTGAGACCAATTACACCCTGTAAAAGATGTAATGGTTAATTAAACTACTGCAGTTGGTCAAACCTGAAGGCTACTGAAACACTAGGTGTGTATCTGGAAGTGAAGTGAGGTTGAAACACACAAGAGTTCTTTCTCTTCCTAGATACTTTGCTTTAGTATGTCCAGATGAGATGAGACGCTGAATAAATTCAAGAATATCTCATTTTAAGAGACGGGGAGTTTACTTAATGATTCCAAACCTGCCCCTTTCATTCCTGTTTCTAATGCACCATCGCTTTCACCTTTCTCACATCAAAGAAGAGATGAAAATGGCCCCCCACAGAGATCGTGAACACTTCTCTAATAGTGCTAGCAGTGAGAGGTTGATTTTTAGTTTAATACTCCGCCTGTAAGCAGCAACTGCCTGATTTCTGCCCTTTCCCACCCTCTCTCTCTCTGGGGTGCAGGCAGGGCTGCAGCCCCACGTTTGCCTGGCGTGTTTAGCTGCTGCACCCGCTGCGGTGGCTGGATACGGAGGGGAGAGAGTGGGGGGCTGCTCCACCTCTTCTGGTGTCTGAGCTGTGCTGAGCTGAGCTGAGCTGAGCTGAGAGAGGACTTGTGCTCACATCTTGTCTCATGGGAGAACTGAGGTTCTCTCTGGTCATGAGTTCCTCTCAGCCTGGTGGCCTGGTGTCACAGGAGATCTTTAAAAAAGGGGCTGGGCTCCAGAGGCATCCTCCTCCAGCAGAGCTCAGAGCACCCCGTGTGGGCCTGATATTTCTGAGCCTTAGAGATTTTAGCCTGCTGGGAGCTGCTAACTCCTTTCCCAAGGGAAAAGTGTCTTGGGAAAGCTTCTTCTCAAAACAATCTTGGCAAAACAAGTATCCTTTCCCAGGTAGTTTTGGTCTTTTTGGTTCTCAGAGAGAATTGGACTTGAGCTCTCCCACATGGTGGGCAGGGACTTTACCTACTACACTACTGGGGAAGGACAGTTGTTTTGCCAAGATTGTTTTGGGAAGAAGCTTTCCTAAGAAACTTTTCCCTTGGGAAAGGAGTTAGCAGCTACCAGCAGGCTAAAATCTCTAAGGCACCCAGCAGAAGCAGAGGTGTGCTCTGCCAGAGGGACAGACAGGTCCCAGACACCAGAGGGACAGACAGGTCCCAGACACTAGAGGGACAGACAGGTCCCAGACACTAGAGGGACAGACAGGTCCCAGACACCAGAGGGACAGACAGGTCCCACCTGGCTCCAGGTGCTTCCATCGGGACAGTGGCTCGGAGTGAAAGGTGTCACAGGAGCTCCCCTGGGAGCAGCAGCAGGAGCAGCACGGTCACAGCCACACAGAAACCTGCCTGGGACAGGGTGAGCCAGGCAAGATGGATGGGCCAAAGAAGCCCCTGAATTCTGGGAAAACCATCCACTCTGTTGTTTTGTGTCTCTCAAAACACCAGGACTGCATAAAAGGAGGGAAATCGAGTGGCAAAGTGAGGGAGAGCAGGAAATGTGGCTGTGCAAATTTCAGCTGGGGAAAAATGGGTCTGTGTGTTCACGTGTGCCTGTGTGGGGAAATCAAAATGTTTCAGTCTGCAGTTACAGATGAGGCACTTCAAGGGCATACCTTTAATGCCTCTGTTTTCAAAAAACCACTTTGAAGCTCATGAGCAGAGAGGTAAGTGTTTGACTGCAGGTTGAAAGTTATTCTAGGCACGATGAGTACCCCCTAAAAACAAACAAACAAAAGCCCCACCACAGAACAAAACCAGGCACTAAATCTAGTAACAGCTGCTTGTTTTCCAAGCAAAATCTTTCAATAGCTGCTTGAGACAAGAAGGAAAAAAATCTTCAAAACAACCACTTACAGCTATTGCATGTAACCTCTACACTCTACCAGCTAGGACTGGTATTTCTCACTTTTCATTAGCATAAATGCCCCTCCCCTGAAACAGGGAATGAGTGGTAATGATTTAGATACGAGCTAATGTTAATTTTATTTAGCATATCAATGAATGCTGCTTTCAAAACACCATTCTGGAAACAGGAATTTTTTTTTTCAAATGAGAAACGACTTGATTTTCTTTTTTATATTGTGTATTTGAGGAAAATTGAAATGTTCTGTCAAAAATGAATAAATTGATAAAATCTGCTAAGAATTGTTGTTTTATGGGCTATTATGTGTCTTCATAGCATTATCATTTCCTCATTACTCGGCTTTATTTGTATTTTTTTCTCTCGAGCAGTAGCATTAATTTTCAGTCCCTTCTGCTCTACGTGGGCTGTTGTCCAGTGACCTAAAAACTGACATGTGTTACAGATTTTGAACAATTACTGTTTATGCTTTGGGGGGTACACGGGGTTATTATTTGAGGAGTTGACGTAATGCCATTGCTTTTATTTATGTGTGTGTCTTTATATATATGTCCCACACACATATATACATATATAACTGTATATATGTACGTGTGTGTGCAGCTTGTCTGCTGTAAACAATTAGACATGAAGTTTATATTCAGGAAAACTGTAATCTGGTGAGTGAGAGCAGGAACTAAAGTGAACTGGAACTGTAGAAACTTGATTTTTCTCTTTATCTGTCCTGCCTGTGTGAGATGAGGTTGTCCTCTGCTGGCAGCAAGGTTGGGGTATCCATTTCCCCTGAGTGTTTGTAGTTGCTTGCATAGAAGAGAACTTGTGGCTCATGCAGGATTTTACTTGGCTGATGCAGTGTCCTGTGACAAAGTCAGTATTTTAAGATGCTTGTGATGCTAAGGAGTTTTTAACAGTTTTGGCACCAATAGGCAGCTCGTGGCTGAAGAATATAACCTCACTGGGAGCAGTTAGGGACTTGGCCTCTACCACATGAAACTAATTACTCCTGTTTATTATGTAAAAACACCTCCCACACCACCTAACCCCCCAAATCAACCAGTCGCTCAGTCAGCATGTGGTTGAGGATGCTGCATCTGAGATCCTGTCACTGCCTCTCATTGGGGTTTGCCTTTGGAGGACCTGCAGAGCACAGAGCCTGCCCAGAATGACTTTTTTTTTAAGTTACAGTTATGATAGGGCCAAAATGCATAGCAAATGAAGCTATACAGCTTCAATTTATTTGTGTAAGAACTGTTAATATAAGCAGAAAAAGAGTAAAATATTTATCGAATCATGAATTATGTAGGTCCTACGGATATTACTAATTTACAGGCAGCAGAATAATTTTAATAAAAGAATGAATAAACATTAAAAAGTCTCACTTTGCTTTTATATGAGATTGCAGAAGGCCTCATGTGATGAGCTACTGTTGTTTACTTGTGTTCCAATGGTATGCTCCCTCCTTTAGCCTAAATTTCCCAAACGTAAGTATTCTACATACCTAATACACACATTCTTTAATTTTCAGTGATTTGATTATTCATAATTTGTTGCTTTTTTCCAGCTGTTTCTGGATGCTTAAATATTAACCAAGACAGTTTTTTTCACAATTTTTATTTTGTTGCCACATGAGCATCTTTATAAATAATACATTTTTTGTTTCCATATGTCAAAGACATTTAGAAATAAACCTCTTTTTTGCAGTAGTAGCTGGGAACACAAACATGCAGCCACCACTTCATTAGATGTTCTTTTATCAGAAACCCAACTGTTTGATTAGTCCTATTTAGAAGATGCTGGAGGCTCTGATGCTCTGTGAACACCTCTCTGCTCCTTAATGAACACTTCTGAATCCTCCAGCAACACAGAATCAAAGTCTCATTGTCTAAGCTGGGCAGCTCTGCCAAAGAGGGGCTTGTTTGCTGTGCTCAAGTTGACTTGAATTTGTCAGGTGACACAGGTCCCCTCTTCACGAGACTCCATCCTTATAGCTTAAGCTCATTGCTCCAGCCTGAATTTCCTTTTGGAGCTGTTCACTTCAATCAGACAGGAAGCACATTGAGGATATTTAAGAGATTATTTGTCATGTAAGTTGTGTCAGCACGTGGATGCTGTGGCACCAGTGGCACCTCTGCTGTCACACTGATAAGAGCAAAGGCAGGTATGCTCTGTGATAAGGGACTGTGACCAAACAGCAGGAGCACCCACGTTACACATGTGGTTTCAGTTTCATCTTGGTGTACACTTTGCTTCTAGGTAACAAACCCAGACGTTATCTCCAGAAGCCCAGATGCAGACAGAAGGCAAAGCCTTGCATTGATGCACCCGGCTCAGTACAGAATAGTTAATGGATTTTCCTACATAAAGGCAAGGCATGGATGGGCAATTAGGTGTGATGATTAAGTAATTCTGTAACCTTGCTTACCCTTTTAAGCTGCGTGAAGAAAAAAGGTTTCATTAGAAAACAGAATAGAAATTGGTCTGGCGCACACAAAAGCTAACTTGTAAGAAGAGGGGGAAAAAAGAAGATTGTGCCACTCAAAAACTCTGCCTGTATTGAGAAAATGAGATCAACAGAGAATTCAGTAAGTGACTTAAAGAGGCAACATTTAAAACAGTTAATTCACAGGCACTCAGTAGAACATACAGGACTAGCACACAGCTAATACAAACTTACAGTAGTCAGAAAAAATACTCCTTTTTTCTCTGCCTCTATCCAAGGTACCTGACAATGCTAGCAACAGAGAGGTCTGTGTTTTGAGTTTTATATTACGGAAGGAATTGAAGTAGTTAATAAATTGGCTGATATTGTGTAGTTCTATAATGGATAAGTCATGACAGCAAAGGAGTACATGTGAGTTAATGAATGCAGTATTTATATCAGCCCTGCAGGGCAAAACGAAGAAAACATGCACATTAACAAACAGCTTAATATACAGGAAGTGCAAAATAAACTGACTCCATAGAAACCCTAGGATGAGTTTTTAATTCCTTATTTGGCTAATTCTACAATGCTTTATGAGATTAACCTGTTAACTGTGTGTTTGGGTGATTAACCTGTTATACACAGTAATTAGCCTTTCAGTTATCGTGTCTGTAAATAATTTTTCACTACTTGCTTCTAGGCTTGTGGACAGAAAAGCAAACTGGTCTTTCATGCATCTCCCAGACTTGGCTCTCCTTGTAATTCTTCCTCTGTCCTCTGGTTCTGAAGCTGCTCTCAATTTTGGCTCCATTTCCAACCCAATCTTTTGAGCTTTTATCATTCTCTCCTATGACTCATCCAGCTCTTTGCTAACATGTGCAGATTATCTGAGATATTTTCTTCTTCTTCTTCAGCTTAATTATTTTTAATAGTGCTTTCAGGTTACATTGAGTGAAATTAGATATTAAGTTTCAATCTACTATTAAACAATTTTAATAATATTCTGGGTATTAAAGATATCAATTTAAAAATTAGCTAAAGGTAGGCTCTTTCGTTGAGACTTGACTTTTTTATTGAAAAAGCAAATGTTTCATGTTTCTAATGTTTGATTTCCTCTGGGTATTTCTTTAGAGAGGCACAGTGTTGTATGGTTTCTCTTTTCATGTAACAGCTGTGTCCAGAATACTTAGCAAGATATTATGTATCATCCACAGCATTTTTTTGTGTGCTGAAGTTCTGTTGTAGAGCTGGCCATTTCCATTAGAGCAGATCAGCGTGTTTTAGTCATCAGATGCCCATTACAATCATTTTATCACTTTTTTTTCCCCAGCAGAGTAATCTCTTTCTCATTGATCTGGACATGCAGCTGATAGATGGATGTAGGGATGGGCTCTGAGCAGCAGGCTCCAACTGCATTAGATTGATGTGTCAGGCAGCCCCCAGCTGGGTGTGATAGGAAGATTACAGGGCTCCAACTGCATCTCTGTGCAACTCAAAGCAAACCATGTAAAATCCATCTGAAAGACTCAGCGCTGAATCCTCCACAACTTCTCGTTACTGTGGATGCGGGAAGTGCTGAAAGGGAACCTTAATTTTCCAAGGCACAAAGGTTCAGCACATCATCAGCTTACGTACTGTGATTCCATCTGTAGGTACAAATCTTTGAGACAAAAAAAAAAAAAAAGAATCAAACTACCCAGGAAAACTTTCCCACTTTGTTTCCAGGTGCACAAGTTATTTTCCTTAATAATAGTGACAACGGGTGATATTGATAACAACAAAATTGTCCAAGGAAGCATGAAGTACCACAGTGTTCCCATCTTACTCTTGACTCTCCTTTGTTTGCCACCTGCAGCCTCTGTCCAGAAGTAATTCCAAACACAGGTTTATCTTTCAAAAACCAGATGATGACAAGTAAGTGGTGACAAGTCTTCTGGTCTCTTTTATATCCTTTATAAAACACTATTTTCATTTGCTATATTTAGTATGAACCCTATCTGCTTGTGTGAAATATGTGAAAATTACACTGTAAGAGACACCACCAGTATACAAATGGACTTATTTTCCTCCTCTACTTCCAGCGAAGTTTTAGAAAATATTTATAGAGCATAATTGAATGTTTGTTGGGACAAAATTTTGTAATTGGATACCAGTCACTGAAGATCGTTCAAAAAAAAACCCAATACAAATATTGACTAGTTTGTAAGAGTTAGAATGATTTAAAGATTTGGTTTTTTTTCCCAGACAAACTTGTATTTCCTCTTTACTTTAGGACCTAGCTTCATTAATGACTTTGGCACAGTCTCATAAAATTAATTTTATTTGAAATCAAATGGTCAGAGGTTGGTAATGAACCTACATGTCCACACAGTTGGTACAAAAATAGCAGCATTAGCTTATAATATTGTTTTTTTCTCATTTTTTTCTTTTTCACAGATCTGTCCTTTTGCAGTCTTTGCTTGAAACTGTACTGTTTACTGAGTCACTAACAAATACCAAGATTCTTGGTTTATTTGAGGCTCTGAGAAAGTCAAGACAGTTTAATATATGCAATAGAAAAACTTGTGTAGTTAATCTATTTGTAAAGGTTTGGGGTTTTTATGATAAACAACATATTTGTTAAATTAGTACTGCAGTAGTTTAATGTAAAGAACTTTGTAAAACCCAGTAAATAGTTAGAAGATGTAGGAAAACAGATCTGAGCTTGGCAGGACCCCATGGGAAGCTGCCCTGGAGGGCAGAGGGGCTCAGAGCACAAGGACAGCCCTTCCCAACCTGTAGGAAATCAAGCAGCTGTGGCAGGAGCTCAACACGAGCAGAGCTCACGTACATAAACAAGTGTGCCAAAGGGGGTAGAAGCTGTGGGCTACCCTGGAAGAACCCAGACTGAATGTCCTAGATTGCCTAGTTGGAGAAGGGGTGTGGGAAAGCCACAACTCAGCTGAAGGTGGATCTGGGAAGGACCTGAGGACCAAAGTACGAGTTTCTGTACACAGCCTTCAGCAGAAGGAGGGAAATGTGAGCCCATCCCACAAAGGAGCAGGGGATATACTGGCAGATTGATTACCTCAGCTTTTTCTGTGTCTTCCTGGTTTTTCCTGTCACATTCTGCCCTTAGCTCAGCCTCTGAGCCAAGGGGCAGAGCTTGAGGAGCTAAGAGTTACCTACAGTGTGGAAAGATCAAGACTGAAGGCTTTTAGGCCAGCTGGACAGCCCGAGGTCAGATGGACCAGGCAGGCTGCACCAGAGAGGCTGACAGGGGTCACAGCTCACTGTCAGCTCCAAAGAGGCTCACAGTGACAGGAAACAGGCAAACATTGGCCCCAGCCTCGAGAAAGACAAGGAAGAGGATGCAGGGAAAGTAATGCAGCAGATGCTGCTGAAAACCATTTCCAAAGACAAAGATCAAGTAGGTGATTTGTAACAGCCAGCATGGGCAAGATGAGCCTGACCTGGATTACCTTCTCTCATGGGTTGGCTGCCTGTGTGGGAAAGGGGAGAGCAGGTGATGTTGCCTACCTGACTGTGGGTCTGATTTTCTGAAGCCTGAGAATTGCCGGCTTTTCCCAAGAAAACATTTTCTGCAGTTTCTCCTTTCCCAGACAGCTTTGTGTAAATAACTTTTCTTCCCATATCATTTCTGGGTAAACAATATTCCTTTCCCACAACAACCTCTCTCCCAGGTGTTTGTGTTACTTAACCAAGGGAGAGAGGTGTCCATCCCATGGGCCAATACTGTGCCTTTTTAGCCCAGCATGTTATAAAAAGGCTGAAAGGAATTGTATGGCCTTCTGATGTCTTCTATCTGCTGGAGTCAAACATCTTTATTTTCATATCTAATTGTGACACCTGACTTCAGCAAAGCCTCTGACCTCGTCTTCCGTGGTTTCCATCCAGAGGGACTGGTGAAATACAAGCTGGATTAAAAGATGGGTGAGAAATTGCTGAGAGGGATCGGGGACATTTGTTGCTGTGCCTGATGGGGAGGTGTGGAACAGACCGAGCCAAGCTCATCTCAGGAGTTGTATGGCAAAAGGAGGAGAGGCACCAGACATGAGCTGCTGTGCAGGAGGTCTGGATCTGGGGTAAGGAAAATGCTTTTCACTGTGAAGGTTCTCAAAGAGAGGCAGAGGCCTGGAGAGGGTCTGGGATCCCGTCCCCTGTGCAATTTACTGTAGCTGATGCTGCTTTAAGGAGGTTCCTTCCAAACTGAGTCGCTGTCTTTCCCATCCACTCCAAGGAGCACTGAGCCTCTTTACCTCCCTGCAAGTTGGCAGTGGTGCAAAGGAACACAGAGGAGTGTAATATCATTTTGAGAATTATTTTTAAAGAACAGGCAAAGACACTGTCTGTGCTGTGAGGCAGCAGACCAGCCTCGAGTCCTAGAAGGAGCCTTGTGAGTAGGAGTTACTTGACCTGCACTTAAATCTGCCTGAGACAACAGCATCATTTCCCCCTCTGTAAACACAGGCAGTTTCTCACTAGGTAATTAGGGCTGAGATTGCTAAGGTGAAGGAAGAACTGAGGAGGGGAGGAGGAAAGCTGAGGGCTGCAGCAGTGATGTCACCACCTTCCCTCCCAGTGGCACTCACAGCAGAGGTACTGAAATTCAGAACAAAGGCAGTTTACTGAACCTTCCTCCATGCATTTTTAGTAAGTGAGATTGAGACTTTAGACTTCTGTGAAGACAGAGCTAATTTAGTGTGCTTGGAATAAATATCTGATGAGACTGTTACGCCAGATTATCGTAATTGCAAAGGAAGAGGAAAAGACTTGTAAATGCAGTAAAAATGAACAAGCTTCCAATATGTGCACCTAATGTTCTTATTCCTGGAATGCACACTTAAGCCTTCCCAGAATAAAACAACCATCATTTCTGAAGCTGTAGCTAAATTGAAAGTATATTTTGCCAAGGAACTATTTTGCGAATTCAGTTCATTTAAATTTAAAGCAAACAAACAAAAAAACCAAAAAAACAACCCAAAACCTTATAACTAAATAGCAGGTTTTGTGAAGTAACTAAAATTGATTTTCAGATGTGTGTCTAGGGCATAACAAGGAATTTGTATGTCTGAAACAATTAATGTGTCTCAGAAAGGCAATGGAGTCTTATTTTCTTTTGCATAAATGGGAAATATTCACTCAGTGATAAAGGGCTTGCAACCCAGTTTTGCTGCCTTCTGTGAGCAAACATTTCCAAAGCTTCACAGCCTTTAGAAGTGAACTCAAACAAGTAAAAACTTTTGACTCTCTTGCTCTGTTAGTTTTTCTCCCAGCCATCAATCAAGTATTTTATAAATTATCTGAGGAAGATGCTACACTGTGCAGGGAGCAAACTATAGAGCAAAACATTAAGAGCAACTTGGAGAAAAACATTTAAATTAAATTTAAAATAAATGTCAGTTTACGGCAGATGCTTTAAATCTGATATTTAAAATGAATGAACAAACAATAAACATTTGAAAAATAAAGTTTGCAGCAAAATTAAAACAGTACCCACATTGAGCTATCTAAGAGAAAATCAAATTTGTATTTGTTTCATTGTAATTTCTGGCTAATTCCTAGGCACAAGAGAACTAGTTGCAGTGGAACAGTAGGAATGAAGTATTAAAATTTCATTGAGTTATCATGGGAGACTTAATTTGGCCCATGTTCCTGTCTAAGGCGCTGCTCCTGCCTTTGTTTATCCTTTTAGTTAGTTCCAGTAGGACTGAACAGTATATTGCCTTTTCCTATTAGTAATTGCTGCAGTGCTGCAGAGAACAGGTCTCAGAAATATCCCTTCTAGGCTGAGTGGATTTTTTCTTATACATAGCTATTTATGTGGAGAAGTGTTCAAACTTGAAGCCCAGGTATTTTCCAGGGAAATAATTCTCTGTCATAGCTTGTAACTATTTACGGTTTTTAATCATGCTCAGATAAATTGAGTGAAAGAAAATAATTTGCTTTCAATCATGATATCTGGCTGCTCTGGTAAGCACTAAGTTAGTGAGTTTATTAGGTTGAAGACATAGGTATCTATTTGTATTTATGCTCTGAAAAAGTTCTTATTATGAAGAAACATGCTCTGTCATTCAGAAATTCTGTACCATCTCTGGCAGAATTCCAGGCAAACTTAGAGAGTGCTTTTCAGACAAATATGATAGTAAACTAAAGCTGTCATATTCATTCATTTTAGTGCTGAGCACACTAGTTCAGGCTTGATAAGGATCTGTATTACATCTATTCTGAACCTGGGCCAATTCCTTACTTTTAGACCTGAAATCAAGTTCAAATCTTGAGGTCTTGAAATATTTTTCATTTCTGGCAGACTTGAAATTCCAAGTGGCCAAGTACTACATAAAACTATGCTTGTAGTATTTCTACCCTTGAAAGTCGTAAGGATTGTAAAGGAAAGATTTTGGTTATGTGGGCTTTTTTTGTTTTTCTTGATGGGTAGGGGTGTTGTATGTTGAGTTTTTTCTGGTTTGGTTGGTCTGTTTTTTTGGTGGGGGGGTTGGGTTCTTTTGATTTGCTTTGGGGTTTTGTTTGGTTTTTTTAATACTGTTGGGTTTTGATTTTCTTTTTTGTTTGTTTTGGGTTTGTGTGGGGTTTTTTTTTTTGTTTGTTTTGTTTTGTTTTGTTTTGTTTTTCTGAAAGGTCTTTTTTATCTTGGCAATTAAAGCTAAAAGTTCAGGTAGGACTTAGCCAGCATTCTGGATAACTGCAAACACATGGCACTGCTCCTGCTGTTTATCTCAAATCAGATTGTTTTGTACCTGAAAGATTATCTTGTATAGATGGCAGAAATGTTTATCTTTTCTATTTGTAGTACACCAATGAGTTGTTTCAAACTGCTTCTTTGCAGAATAGATTCTACAAGCCAGTTATAAATCATCCAGAGAAATAGCTGTAGCATATGTTTTTCTTTATATGTTGTACCTGAGAACCCCTCACAAACTCTGAAAACATTGGCCTTGAGAGACTGTTATAATTGCCTATGACAAGCATGCTTAAAATAGCAGATAATTTCCATACATTTCAAGCCGAAATAGGATTTCAGAGCTTAGTATTTGTGAGTGATTAAGTGGTAGTTATGCATAGTGTGCCTGCCATATGTGTTTGAGCAGAGCAATGTGAATTCAGTTCAGTCTTCACATGATGGACATGGTTCTCTTCATTTTGCCATTTTGAACGAGTCTCTTGCTGGTTTTGGTGCTTTCCCATTTTGAAATTTTCCTAGCCTTCTGAATTGTTGGAGTCAGTTTCTCCCAATTCTAACAATTTCTTAATGTAAATATAGCTCTGTTTACCCAATGGTGGTTTTTTGTTTGCATTCCTTTTAGGAGTAAGAGAGAAGTTAATTGGCTGTCTGTTTGACCAGTGTGGTTGGAGGGGTGGTGATTCCATTCTCCAATCCACAGCCGGTGTCAAAAATGTATAAATATGCATAAATATGAAAGAAAGTAAAGTTCTTCCCTTCTTTTTTGCTTGGACATCTCTGAGTCCCTGTGTGGTTCTTTCATGTCCCATTGTAACATGCCCTGGGCTAAGCAAGTCTGGCTCCCCCAGCTGCTCCTCACAGGGCTTCTGCTCCCCCCTGGCCATCCTGGAGCTGGCCTCACTCCAGTTTCTCCTTGTCTTTTGCACAGGTTTGTGTGGCAGAGCTTTGGCAGCAGGGGAGCAGCAGGGTTGGCTTCTGCGAGAAGCTTCCAGAAGCCTCCGTGGTGTGTGCCAGAGCCAGGGCCAGCTGGCTCCAGGGTGGAGCTGCCCTGATGGGGCTGAGCCCATCAGGAACAGAGGCAGTGCCTTGGGGATATCGTAGTTAAAAGGGAAAGAAATGTTACTGTACTGAAGCAATCAGAACCAGAGGAGAGAGCAGTGAGAATATGTGAGAACAAAAGAGAACAGCAGCCTGCAGACACCAAGGTCAGTGCAGAAGGAGAGGGAGGAGGTGTTCCAGGTGTCAGAGCTGTCTGTGTTTAAGACTGTAGTGAGGCAGGTGCTGGAGGTCCATGGTGGAGCAGGTGTGTGGCCTATGGAATACTGCACACCAGAGCAGCAGGAAGCTGTGCTCCCTTGGGAATCCTGTGCTGGAGCAGGCTTCCAGCAGGTCCTGTGGCTCCATGGAGAGAGGAGCCCATGCTGGAGCAGGATGGCTGGCAGCACTTGTGACCCCTCAGGGCAGCTGTGCTGGAGCAGGCTGTTCCTGGGAACTGCATCCTGGAGATCCTTGGAGATCTGCTCTCTCCTGGGGAGCAGCTTGTGAAGAACTGCAGGCTGTGGGAAGGACTCACATGGGAGAGTGCTGTGAGGAATGGGTGAAAACTGCTGTCTGCAGAACCTGGTGCAGGGCTGAGTGGAAGCTTATATTCTCTAATGTCCCCTAATGATAGAGCCTCTGCCCTGCTGTCTGGTTCTGAGTTACATGGCCCTGTCTGTTCTGATATCCCATCAGGGGAAGCAGATTGATTCATCAGTAGCTGATTTCCAAGCCTGCAAATCTGAGTCTGTGGAAACCACTTTATTAAAAACCAGTGGCATAGAATTCCCATCCTCTGGAGCACAGAGTTATTTTATGTTCAATCTTCTCAACAGTAATAGGACTTCGGTTCCTTGCTGTTTTTGTAGATAATGACCGTGAGACTCACTTTTGTCAGATTGAAATGATAACTTCATTTACCATTTGCTATTCAGTAATAAATTGATTGGGGGAGGAGTGACTAAAACATGCAGATTATTTCAATGCAAGATATATGGATTTGTGTAAGTCCAATACTTCGTGATCAGATGATGAAGGAAAAAGCACTCTGGCAGCTCTTGATTTTTAAAGTTCTGTTTCTATTTATAATTCTGTTAGGAAGGCACAGCCTAAGCAGAAAGACAAATTCAAATCACACTTTTTATGTAATAGTGCTCATTTCTCTAAGGGTCTGAAATGTCCCATTCATCAGTTCTGTTATCTCTTGGCTTGATGAGCACTTAAAGCTGAAACATGTAGCTATCTTAATCTACTTTGAGATATAGCACTTTTGGATACGTAAATTAGAACCCGCACTAAGGCAACCATATAATTTCTTACACTAGCACAAAGCAGCTCTGATGAAGTTAGGCATTTTTGTACCTCTTGTTAAACTAATTAATTTTCAAAACCCCATTTGTTGTGATTTTTTAAATTTTTTTTTTCTCCTTCCTATCTGAAGATAGGGAGTCTGAAAGAAAAAAAAAAAAAAAGCCCATGAAACTATCCCAGAAGATTTTACCTGATGAATTGGACATTATAATCAATTTTGTGTGCTTATCGGGTGTTGCAAATGGATGAGAGAGGGGTATTAATGGTAAGATAGTTGTGGAAATGAACAAATCACAAGTGCAGTCAATCTCACTTGTGTCTCCGGGGAGGAGCCTACCAGCAGGGCTTAGCATGAGTATGACAACTCAAGGTTGTTTCAATTTGAGAGGTGAAGTCATGAGGTGGCAAGATCATAGCCCAGAAGGGTCACTGGGGTGGTTTGTGCCTCCCAGAGCAGGGGTCAGTGGCTGCACATGGCTGGGTGCACCCCAGGAACCCCCAGGAACCTTCAGCCTTTTGTGGCAGCCCCAGGGATGCTCCTCCTGAGATCCAGCCTGAGCCTCCTGAGTGTCTCTTCGTGCCCCCTCTGCCTCACTCTCACTCCATTGGTTCAACTTTCTTGACTTTGATCATTAGGATGGCTAGAGTATCAAGTGGAAATACTCGGGAAGATAAGTGGGAACACGCTTCCTGATAATGAGAGACAAAAAACCCCTCATGACTTTTATCAAAGTATTCACAGTCTGCACTGCTGCAGTTGGATTATTCTGTGTGGTTGTACCTGTGCTGAGAGTATTTGTTTTCATCAAAGATGGTGAGACCAAACAGATGTAGGAGGAAGATTAAATAGCAACAAAAAGCAAGCAAACAAAAGCCTTGTCTTAAAGCACATTTTCATATATGAAGCAACAATTTTGTTGGGAGGAGAAATAAAGCCTCCAGTTCTGCTACTTGAAAATATTCATCAGTGGTTTTTGTTTGTAAGTGTCATGGGGTTTAAGCACTTGTTAAGATGATGTCAGTAAGATTTTCTGATAAAGTGAAGCCAGGGGGAAACTCTCATCTTTTCCAAGGTCCTCAAGAGATGTGGCTTAGGGATAAGAGGGTCAGTGCTCTCCCCTCGAGCTCCTGCTGTCCTGCTGCTAGGAAGACCCAGCTGACTCCTGGCTCTCCCTGGCACCCAGGGCAAACGTGGTTGGTGTCAGTCAGGAGTGAAGGCAGTGTGGCCCCTAGCATGGTGATTTTCAGATGTTTGAGGTGTTGGCATAAAGTGCTGCATTTTGCAGATGTACAGAACAAGCAGCTTGTGGTAAATTAACTTTGGACAGCCAAGGAAGTCACTGCTGAAAGGGTTTCACCTCTGACTGATCCGACCAGAGTTGTTTGGGTTCTGTTCTTGTTTGTGTTTGCTGACTCAGTTCACAAAATCACACAGAATATTTGGATTTGAAAGGGATCCCACAGATATTAAGTCTAACTCTGAAGTGAGTGGCCCATACAGGAAACAAACCCATGACCCTGGAGTTACTAGCACCACACTATGACCAAAATAATTGCAAACTTCCTCGAGTTCAGGCCCCTTGTTGGTCAGGCAGAGAGTGCAGCCAGCTTCTTATGACAGTTCTAGAGATGGCACATGGTAGGTGTAGGCATGACACTGACTTTGCATGAATACATGCTTGGGTTTTATAAAAAAAGTCTCTATGGTTTATAAATTTATTTCAAGAAACAGTAGCAACTTCCACTTGGATTTTAGGGAAAAATGAGATGAAACCTGGTTTCCTATCTTGAAACTCAGAAAAATTTAAGTCATATACAGCAGTAACATGAGCATAACCTTGACTCTAAAATTTTAAAGAGCACAAAGACAACAGTTTGCAAAGCCACATCTGAAAGCAGTTAATTAAATGGAACAATGAACCACTTCTTGTAGCTGTACTCCCTGGTTTGTGACAAATTGGTTGTCAGCTCTGTTAATGAGGTCAGCCTATTCTGAGGTATTTGATTCTAGAATTAGTGAGGTCCAAAGTTCTTGAATTAGGAGTTGCCATCTTCTGCTCAGAGGTTGTAAAAGCCCCACTGAAGCACCTTTAATATGAAGGGCTGTAAGATTTTTAGTACAACACTTGAGCTTTTGACAACGTGCCATAATGGGTACCCATGAAGTGAGCAAAATGCAGCAATAACAAAAACCTGGGTTTCTGGCAAGAGTCAGAGGGCTGAACTGCTGGCTGTTGTAGGAGAAGGTTGATGTATTTTGAGGCAATTGTGATTTTATGAACCTGTTCTTATCTGAAGCTCATGGTACTGAAAGTGCAAAAGGAAAGGGGTGAAGAAAGTTCTCTGCCCATATAAAAAGCTCTAAAATAATGTAAACTAATAACACATTGTTTAATATACTATTTAATAAATTGTTTAAATGTTTGCCTTAACATTTAAGGCTGGGGATTTTTTAAGATGAACTCAGAGTCTAAAGGAACTTGGTCAGGTTATAGAAGTATGACTTCTGTCTCCTCCAGAGAGGAAACAAAGCCGGAAAATATATTTGACATTAATTTGCTAGTAGCTAAGAAGGAAGGACTCTGTTTCTATATAATCTTCTGAATTTCCTTTTGCTTCTTTCCCGTGACCCAAATGAAATTTGAAGGTTGCATGTCCCTGAGCTTTAGGAAAAGGAACTACTAATTTTAGTAGTAGTAAACCTTTTTGAGAAGTACATTTTTTACTGTCTGAGGAAAGGCAAGCTACATTACTGTATCTTTTATGCTCATTGGCTGATTCCAATAAATTAGCTACTGATCTACCTGCAGCCTCTTACTAAAAGTTAAGCCTTGAATAATTAAATTAGTCTGTTCCAAATCTCTGGTAGAAGGCTCTTTATTTGCATTTTATGGCCAAAAGCACCCAATAAAACCACACCAAACCCAAGGTTTGCTTCATGGTTTTACCCACAAGTGATCTTGAGATAGCCATCTCCATTTTGTGATGGAAGGGATGTGTACATTCTTGTAATTATGACAGCATGGAGCTTTGCAGACTTTGCAGTTTGCATACAGGAATTTTGTGGGGGGGAAATGGGAGAAAGGGTAGTTGTACAAAGATATGCAACATTATTCTGTGTACATGTGTGTGATCTGTACACAGCTAAGCATAGGGAAATTCCATTTAATGCAACTTATATTAAAAATATGTTCTAAATAAGTTTCTGTAAATAAATGTGTATTTACTGTCCAAGCCAGTAATTCTTTCATCTGAATCAGTTGACTAACACAGCATCAAGTCTCAGTTAAGTGCTCTTCAGTTTTCATTTTCTTTTTTAAAGATTGACATCATAATCCTTGGCTTTCATCTTTCATGTGTCATGAATACAAAAGTGGGAAATAACGTGAACATTGCTTTCACATCCACAGGCTCTGCTTTAGAAGCTGAACTGCATTATTTTGCTTTAGAACACCGAGTCTGAAGCTGCTACAGCAGGGGAAGCTTGACAGAGCAGGGACCATGGAGCTGACATTTGAAGAACTGGGCTGTTGTGTCACAAGTTAGGCCAATAGATGTCAATCTAAATCCTGTAGAGAAAAGCAAACTAATGAGTCAGAAATGTACTGGTGCTGTATGTTTGCCCTCCAGACCTGAAACATTTGTTGGTCCCAGGGAAAGAATAACTTCAGGAAACTCGACTTGGAATTTAATTTTAACTATTTGCAAATGTTGTGATGTTTTAAGGGAAGATACCGGTTATCAGTCATAAAAAAAGAGTGTGTTGCAAGTATTGTTGTGCCTTAAGCAGTTCACTTTCATCCTCTCACCCCTCCAGAATGCCCAAAGAGTGCATGAAAAGAACTAAATTACAGGGAACTGCTTTGTACAGTCTGACCCAATAAATTACTCCTGTCACATTAGCTAGAGATACCTTTTGAGAAAGCACATTCGTGCAGTTTCTTTAATGAGAATTTCTGTGTCATATTGAAAAAAAAAGTCCTTTTTTACCTGCCTGCCTCTGGGGCAGGGAGCTGGCAGTGGGGACAGTGGGGAAAGGGGCCAGGACTGGCAGCCTGGAAGCTCAGATGTGCAGAATGGATCCTTTCCCTGGCCATTATTGGCTTCTGTGCCTCAGGCTGGCCACTGGAAGCTGTGGCCATGCATCCTCAGCAAATGTGCGCGGGTGTACCTGAAAACTGCCTACCTTCCACAGACAAGTTGAGCATTTGGAAAAAATAGTGCAAGAAAAAAGTAAGTGCAGTGCAGATGTTCATTGTTGTATCCACTGAAGGAGCTAGAAAAATGGCTGGATACAAGGATTGCTATTTTGGGAAAAGGGTGGTTTTGGAGTTTTATTTGGTGATATTTTTGTGTTGGTTTTGTTTTTGTTTGTTTTGGTTTCAGGTTTTGTTGGGTTTTTTTTTCATAGAAAGGCTTGGGTTGGAAGGGACCTTAAAGATCATGTAGTTCCAAACCCAACACCCCTGCCCTTGACAGGGATGCCACTCCCTGGATCAAGTTGCTCAGGGCTTCATCCAGCCTGGCCTTGGGCACTTCCAGGGCTGGGGCATCCACAACTTCTCTGAACACCCTCTCTGAGTAAAGAATTTATTTCTAATGTAAAATCTAAACCCACCACCCTCTTTCACTTTAAAAACATTGCCCCATGTCCTGTCACTCTCTGCCCATAAATAAAGTCCCTCTTCCTCCTTTCCATAAGCCCCCTTTTAGGTGCTGGAAGGTCCCAGTGAGGTCTCCCTGCAGCCTTTCCTTCAGCCCTGGCTCTTTCCTTATTGGATGAAATATATGTATCAGGGTTCTGAAGGGGTGTTTTTTGTTTGTTTTTGTAAGGAAAACACTGAGGGTAGTTTTCCTGACCTGACAGCCTTCTGCTTTGCTGAGTCTGAGGGTTCACAAAGCAGGGAGGATGTACTTGAGGATTGCCACTGTTACACAATTCTAAGGCAGCCCCTCTGAGATATCCAGAGAGGGGGAGGATATGCAAAGTTCAGTTCACTCCGGCTTCCTCAGCCAAATATTCCAGGCTGGTTTCAGTGATCAGCTTTTATTAATATTATATCTTGGGCTGGAGAAGGTGACAGTCTTCAGGCAGTTCCATTAGGGATCTAAGTTAATTTTACTTCTGTAAAACGAAACAGCGATGCAGAATAAATGGCAGCAATGGTGCAGATACCAAAATGTCAGGTTGTTTTTTGAAAGTCATCATGGCAAAACTGGGAATTTTTATTACAGTATTTTAATATATTGGGAAGGTCTGAATCAATATCAGCATGGCATTTTACTGCTTTTGTAGGAGTGGTCAGAGGCAATAAATGGCTTTTAAATCAGAAAATGTTTACTAAGTAGGAGATTTAAATTTATATGATTTACAGAGGCATTGAAAGCCCATGGCCATTTCCAGGTATTTTTGCATGTACTTTGAATTCAGACTTGTGCTTTTCTGACAGATTATGCTGGATCATTTTAATACCTACCAGGTGTTTTCAATGAACATTTTTAAGTAAAAGCTGTATCTGTGGTAAACCTCCAGCAATATGTGAACTTTTCTTAATCAAATTGTAGGCAAAGGTAGCAGCAGGGAAAAAACATGGGAAGAGAACTTCTGATGTGCTCTGATGAGATTTTTCGTAGAGTTTTGATGATATCTGTGTTTTCAAAGTTCTGTTAGAAATGCTTGTGGCCAGAACTGTCTGGAGTCAAGAAAAATCTCCACATTTTCTTTAAAGATGAAGTGAATGTACAAGTATTTTGAATAAATGTACAAGATAAACTACTGCTATTGGAAATAGAAATCCCACTATGTATGTAAGGCTTTGGATTAATTGTTTTTGATTTTTTAACTTTTCTTTGGGTTTTTTTGGTTCTGAAGATGTAGAGTTGAATGTTCTTCTCAGGTGACCAGTAGCAAACATTTATGATCCACTTCAGAACTTGAAGACTTTATCTTCCTTATATCTGTGAAATAAATGACATCATGTACAACATGATCACAGATCTTATGGATGTAGATGACAGGATGACAGTACGTTTCTCACAGTTCAGATGGCTGCAACAGGGAATGTAATGAGCCATAATGGTATAATTTTTCATGTTAGAATTTTAATATTGTGTTTTCTACAGCTCTTAATATATCATGCATTAAACATGTTTCAGAAACCACAGTGAGTTATGTATTCATAGTGTCAATAAAGGAAAATAGTCTGACAACCACATGGAGTGATGAAAATCTGTCCTAAGGCCCCTCTCTATTCTTTTTCATTGAAGTTGTTGAAAGGAAAGATAACAACCCGGAAGGAACTCACATTTAAGAGGTTTTGTGGTCATAAGTCAGGGGTAATAGCTTGGTGTCCTGTGCTGCTGGCTTGGTTACAGACAGCCCAGAGTGTCTGGACTTCATACAAGAGTAGAGGTCACTGCACTCAACCACTGCTCCTGCCTAAGGGGGAAATTATAGCAGGGAGATGCTTTTTTTGAGTGTGGCTTTGACCACTTTGTCAAAACCCAGGTAGAAAAAGGCAATTATGTTTGCCTTCTGGAGGAAGATTAAGAATAGGATTTTTGGAACACTGGAACTAATTCTTCTAGGGGTAAAATATTTTTGAGCCAGTAATGCTCTTGACTGCATATCTTTATCACAGATAACTCAAAGCTGTCATTCCAGATAGCAGAGTGAAAATAGTGTCAACAAAAAAATAAAATGAGAAATTACTCTTGCATCAACCCATTGCCTGAAGTCATAGATGGTGTTGATTGTGTCTTGTCTGAGCAGCATATACAAGGGAGGTAAATGGCAGTAACAATAGGAGACAGCATATCTGATTCCACTGAGAAACACAGTTACAAAAACTACCATATCACATTTATTTGGATTACGTTTTTGAAAACTCTGAGCAACAGGGTGACCTTTTAGTTGATTAATCCCAAACTGGATATTATTTTTTGTGAAAGTGGCAGACTCAGAAAAATGAAAAAAAAACCACAAACTTTCCAATCACTCAGAAGGCAGTGGTGTTTTCTAGGAACTGGTCTTACTGGCATGGGAAGGAGAAATAAAGAAACTGCTGGCACACCCCAGTTTAGTGCATTTTGCAGAGCTAGCTGCAGCCCTGATGGCAGGAGAAGATGGGCAGGCTGCATGGAGGGTTTACAGCCACTCTGGTACTCCGAGTTTTCACCCACTTTGGTAGGGCAAGGGAAAAGCTCCCATTTCCCAGTTGCTGCACCTTGGCACAGCTTCTCCTATGTTTTGTTCTCATGAGACCCTACCTGGGGGTGGTGGTCTAATAAAAAACAACAATAAAAACATAAAATTAATTAATTAATTAATTAGGGTTAGTGTTAACTGTGCCCAGCTCTGGGGCCCCCAACATAAGAAGGGCAGGGACCTGTTGGAGTGAGTCCAGAGGAAGCTCAGGAAGATGCTCAGAAGGCTGGAGCACCTCGGCTCTAAGAGGGTTGGGGTTGCTCAGCCTGGAGAAGAAAAGGGGCTCTGAGGAGGCTCAGAGCACCTTCAAGTGCCTAAAGGGATCTGTAAGAGAGCTGGAGAGGGGCTTTTTACAAGAGTGTGTAATTATAGGACCAGAGGGACTGGCTTTAAATGGAAAGAAGGGAGATTTAGATTAGCTGTTACAAAGAAATCCTTTCCTAAGTGTGGTGAGACACTGCACAGGCTGCCCAGAGGAGCTGTGGATGACCCAGCCCTGGGAGTGTTCAATCCAGGCTGGATGGGTCCCTGATCTAGTGAGTGGCACTCCTGCCCATGGCAAGGGGGTTGGAAGTAGATAATCTCTGATGTGCCATCCACAGCAACCCCTTCTGTGATTTGTGATCCCCCTGGGTCCCTCCTGCAGCCCTGAGGGCTGGAGCTGGGGCACTGCCAGCCCTGAGGGAGAAGGGGGAGCCAGGTCTCAGGAGGGCCAAACTCATCACCCTGCAACAACCTGACAGGGCTGCACCTGCTTATTAATGCGTGTCACAGTGGAACAGTTTGTTCCCTGTGTCTCTTAAGAGGATTTTCTTGTGTTACAGTGTCAAAATGCTGCATAATTTCTGCCTGATTTTCATGGAGGCATAATCAGGCCTTTTACTCGGCTCTGTCCCTGAAGACAGTTCTTTGCTGCTGTTCTCTTAAAATAAACCAGTTCTTTAATGAAACCTCCTGTAATGAACTGCACTGTCACTGTAATTTTGTTTATGAAAAAAGATGAAAGACATCAAGGGAACTGCAGTATACATATGATGTTATTATAAGAGTGCCTCCTGCCAATACTGGAAACCACAGTTCAGCTCTTTGAGAAGATGGAGTATGTTCGTGTGCAATGGAATTACAGTTCAGTTTATGTTTCTTGGAAACTTAGTACTTACTTTTATTTTATGATGTCTCAGATCTCCTCAAATGTTAATTGAAATAGATCTGCAAGGCTGAGATATTGGAAAATGCTTTCTCCAGAACATGTTTTTCTGAATTGGGTTTCCTTATTGTCTTTTGGCTATTACAATTGTATTAACCATTACTACTGGTTTTATTTTACAGACTGAGCATTAACTTGGTTTCAAATAAGAAAAATATTTAGATTAGCAGAATTGTCTTGTGATCTCACAGATTCATAAGAACATTCTGGTGTATATCAATGATAATAAAGTTTACACTGAGCAACTGTGGAACTAAGAATAAGACAAAATGAAAACCAGGGATAAAAATTAGGAGTGGCTTGACTGAAGAAAAGCAATATATAGTTTATAGCCTAATTCTTATGCTTTCTCTGAGGTAAAACTTGCATTTGATTTTACTTCTTTCTGAGTAATGGTTAAGGGATTAGGTTCCTATTTTTGTGGTTTCTCAAAAGTTTTGATGTGTTGTAGGTGAAAAGATGTCTTTCCATTATTTTAACCAAATGACTGGCATGAGATCTATATAAAATATTTACTCAAAATTATATGCTGGCCACATTATGCAATAAAAAAAAGAAACGTGAAAAAAGGTAATTTCTTCCCTTCCTGCAAAAATCAAGAATTGGCATCCTTTGAAAAGCTCCTTATGGAAAAAGCTTTCCACTGATAGAATTCATTTAGCTTTGAAGTGTCATTTGGAAATTAAACATGAAGGTGCTTTATTTAGAAAACATCAAAACAATCTCTTTCAGGGAAAAAAAAAAAACAACCCATCCTGCGTTTGGAGGCAGGAATCACAAAATTCAATGAAGTCCATGCATATTGACAAACTAGATTAGTGTGTGAGCTTTTTTCTTTGTTTTCTGTTGTGTCTTTGAAGTTGCCAGCGTGTCCTGGGGTCCCTGGGTCTGAGCAGTTCTGATTCAGCTGACACCAACCCTACCTGAGCGGGAAGAAGGCTGCACTTGTGCCTGTCTGTCTTTGTTTCTCCAGGATGATGTGCTGGAGACAGCTCATGTCTGCTGAGAACTGTGATCTGAGTCTGTTAAAATCACTGGAAGGTTCTCCATCGATTTCAGTGGGTTTCAGTCAGTACTTCAGGGAGGGTTAACAGCACTGCCTCTGCTCCTTCTCTCCCAGCCTTTGAGAATGGGGGGAAAAAAGGAGGGTGTGAGGCTTTGAGGAAGGGTGGGTCAAAAAGGGCTCTGTATTTTTTCTCAGTGGTTCGGAGGCTGCAGGAATAAGGTAGAAAAAAAAATCAGTGAATTCTGCTATTTTCTTCCACTATTTCAGTGCTGTACACATGAGGAAACATCCCTGAGCCAGATGATAACCCTGACTCTCCCTGCCACTACCGTGCAAATAGAACACTTTTTGTGTGTAACCTGCCCCTAACCCAGGGCAGGCTGCTCTTCCCAGCATCAGTGTGTGCCAGCCCTGAGAGCCAGGCAATAAAACTGCAAGATGAAGGTCAAAAACATGTACACAGAGTTGTCAGAATGTCTTGCTACAAGCAGCACAGCCCCCTGAGCAGCTGAAAGGAGGTTAGACAACAGACCAGAGTTCCTCCCAGAAATGTCTGGAGAGAGGACAGCTGGGGCTGCTCTTGGGGAGTGCTCTAGAGGGGTGAAGACCTTAATTTTACACAGGGTCAGAGATAATGTAACTTCACCATAAAACTGGTGCTGGACCCTGTGAGTCTTGGCAGTCACTTCAGTCAGTAGGACAAAACCCTTCTGCAGCGCATCTGTGCACAAGCAGTGGCTGAGGAGTCAGTGAAACCACTCCCTGGAGCACTGATCACTCACATGAATAGAGGGTTATTGATTCAAGGCCATAGTTGTCATGCAAATGGTTTACAATATGGACAGTGTTTTCCTCCTGGTTTTGGACACAGAATTTTGTGTAGTTTTTGGCAGGTGCTTCAATTTAGGAGCCAACTCCAGGGCTCTCTGAAGAGTAGGATAAGCATTGCCTGCTTGTATTTGGAGGCACCTCTGCTCATTTCCTCCACAGGAAATAATGCTTTGTGGCTTCCATATTCATCTAGTGTTTGCATCAGTGGGTTTCTTTGCCAATTATTAACAGTTTTTGTGGTGGAAAACAAAGAGAATTTTTTAAAGACCCATTAAATGTGCCAAGCAGAGAAGGGAGAAGAAGATTGTATGTGATGCTTTGTTCTGGCTGATTAGTATTTAACAAGAAATGAATTTGTACAGTTAAATGAGATTCAGATAATTTTTTATTGTGCACTTAATCCTATGTCAGAGGAAATTTGTTAAATTTTCCACTGTTAAAGCCCTTAAAGTATATGGAACTGCTAATGTTTTAGCATAGAGAGTAATAGAGGAGGACAAATGAAATGGTATTTTGAAATGTGTCAGAAATATATTCTGTATGTATGTGCACCTGGTATGAGGCTAAAACAAAGAATTCAAAATTGGAGCTACTGACATTAAGGCTAAAAATCACAAAATATGTCTTTTTAGTAAAAAAAAACAAACCCCCCCAAAACAAGAGGAAAATTAAAATTAAATGCAAGCACAATAAACTGGCACATTGTACTGTTAGTTTATTAATTTTGATCTCTGTAGCATATGGTAGTTTCATGCAGCTAGGGGCTATGGCCACCTGTTAATACTCCAGGGTACCAAAGAAAAAGGATTTGCTTGTTCAGTGATGAAAAACACAGAGACTTCCATATTCTGATTAAAGGAGCAGGTTGTTGGTTTTTTGGTGTTTTGGTTTGGTTTGGATCTTTTTAATACCTAGTGTGTATTTTTTCCAGTATAAGTAACTTCTAAAATGCAAACAATGAGTCAGATTTCATGGAAGCTTATTCAGATGGAATACAAGACGTTTTTCCCAAAAATCAAGACTTTAGAGAATTTACATGGAAAAACTGGCAGCAACACTTCCCTATTGGAAGGATCTGCACCTTGCTGTGTTTTAAAACCCAGACATTTATTACAAAGAGCATTGTTTGCAGTAGGTCCCTCATGAAACAGCAGGGCAGTGAGGTGTGTAACAGTGCTGCTGCTTTATGAGGAGTGTCTGGGAGGCTGCAGGAGCAGGGCTGGTGCCTGCCCAGGGACAGGGCTGAGCTGTCTCCCCCAGCAGCTGGTGGCACAGGCTGGGAACTAGGGGCTCTTCTGCTGGGACTGGGACCAAAGGGCCTCCTGAACTCCCACACAGCCCCCTGAGCTCCCCCAAAAGAGGCAGACCCGGTTTACATCAGGCTGAGTACCCAAGGTGTGAGGGCATAGTGAAGGCGTGGCTGTCATGCATCCTCACACAGTAGGAAGGAATTTTCTGCTTGCTGGGTTTTCTCTCTCATTGCATCCTGGTGAAGATTTGGGAGACATATGGACGCACTGGAACCACTTGGTGCTTAGCTGCTGGTCTGTCTCCACTTGGAAAAGAAAAATTTCCTGGAAGATGAGTGCACTTGGAACCAGTTGTAGTCTCAGATGGTGTGTTGTTGAAACTGCAGGCACACAAAGTCAAGGAGTCTGGAAGGGTTGCTTTTTAGACTGGCACCCCAAACTTGGGTGCTGAAGGAGGCTTGGCAGGGCTCTAGGATGAGGTGTAGGGAAGGTGTGTGAGAGCAGGGTTGTTCTCATTGCAGAGAAAACTGCAGTGGTCATTTTTGGGCAACTCACTTGGAGGATGGAGGTATTACAGTGGTGCAGGGTCTTTGCAGATTGGTCAGCACCACTGGGGTTTGCTGGTAACAGGTGGAACTTTAAAACTTTGCAGTTTCTAGTCAATTAAAACTTCACAGCTGGAGCTCTTTCAGCCCAGAGCTTTGAGATGCTCTTTTGTGAGGACCACAGGGTTGGCACTCAAACTAGACCTGAGCATGAATCAGAAGCGTTCCCTTGTAATCATTATACTTTTAAAACAGGCTAGATAGCTTTATCTTTTATGGTGGCAGATGTGAAACATGCTTTAATTTTGCGTGTTGAATTATTCAGACCACCATGGACATGTCTGTTTATTATTCATTTATCGTTGACACCCTCCTTTCTCTTTCCCTTTTAGATTTTTTTTTAAAGTGGACTTTCTCATGGACTATCTCCTGAACCATAGAAATGTAGGGCAGATTACTTCTCACTTTTCAGCTTCCACCAATAAAAAGAAACAATGAGAATTCTTTACAGTACTGTCTCTTGTCCACTGTAAGTTAAATCTCAACCATCACCTCATTTTGCACAGACAACTGAACAGTCATCCTGCATTGTTATATTAACAGAAACAGTATTTGCATGATACATTTGGCCATAAATAGTTATACATTGCTCAGTATGTGCAGTTGGCTGATTGGAAAAGAATTTGACTCGGGCATACAGAAATCTGGTCTTTGACAAGTGCTAAAATGTGCTAACTGAAATTTTGCTCAAATTATGGGGAATTTTCATAGGGTGCTGGCATAAAGAAAGCTTCAGCTAGATGTTGAATTTTGGGGTGCACTGATCATAATAGGTTGATAAGGTGACATACTGGGTTCAGGAGTTGTTGCAAAGGTTTTAGAGGCAGACACCCTCAGGAACACAGAGTAAGGATGGGCTGTGAGCCTGTCCCTTAAACTAAAGGCCCTGCCCCTTATGAGTCCATCACAGAAACACCTTTTCTTTCCTCTGGCCTGTTTCTATACTTGCAGGGGGATGGCAGGGGGAAGGCATGGTTTGCATTTATAAAAAACAAGGCATTTATGCATCTCACTTCTTGTTATGCAATCTCGTATGTGCTCTGCCTACAGTCCTGATTTTTAAGAGAGAAAATGCCTGAGTGTGTCCATGCTTTTGTAAAAAATGTTTTAATTTCTAGCTAGAGGAAATCTCTTTTGAGACATCTCATGGTGCTTCCATCAGTTAGTTGTGAGCTACAAAAATACTGCAAAATGGTATCTATAACACATGAATATATAGCATAAAAAATTGTTAAGAATTACTAAAGACTACAGACACTGCCTACTGAGTCAGACCAGAAGATTTGTCATACTGTGCTTCTGTTTGACAACTGCCTTGGAAAATCTTCCATTTGAAAGCAATCTCAGGAGGCACCCTCATGACATGAGGAGATCCCCAATGTGCCCACAGAGGAGTGTTCTGGAGTGGGCTGGGCTGGAACACTCTCCAGCCTCCTGGTTATTATCAAGGACTAACCCAGAGGTACTCTTTTGTGCCTTAAATGACATCTCTTCTTTGCTTTCTCAGGTAAAAAGATCACAAAGAAAACAAGTCCCAAATTCCTCTTGTTATAGATCTGCTGGTCAATAGTCCCCCATTTGCCCTGTCTCAGCTGATAAACCCTGTTCACTGCTCTGTGTTCTTCATTGATTTTTCTCAGCATCCATGGCTGAGCTTGAAGCACTCTTGCTGTGCAGTGGGGATTTGCCAGGTCCCACAGTGTGGGTGGCCAGGAGCAGGCTGTGTGAGCACCCCATGAAGGAAGGTTTTTCTGAGGATGACTGGTACATAAGAATGGTTTCCCTGGATTCCCCAGGAGCCTGGGGGCCAGGGCTTAGGTGTGGTGGACAGGACACATCTCCATTCTCTCTGCCACAAGAGTCCTGCTTACCTGCTTGCAAAAAAACTTCACTTTATTTTTTTTTTCCTTCAGCATAATTACTCCCAATCTATTTTTTTTTCCTTTAGTGCGCAAATTCTTTCATCACTCTACTTCTACTCATCCTTCCCATTCATCTCTGGTTTTTTTACATACTCACAGAATGGTTTGGGTTGGAAGAGGCCTTTAAAAATCATCTGGTCCGTGGGTAGGGACATCTTTTACTAGATAAAATCTCCATCCAGCCTGGCCTTGAGCACTTCCATGGATGGAGTGTCCACAGCTTCTCCATTGCTCCAGTGTCTCACCCCTCTCATTGTGAAATTTGTTTTTCTCTTGTCCAGTCTGAAAGTACTGGACAAACCTCTGTAAGTTTAATGCCCTTGGCACTATAGACTGTAGTAAAACGTCTCTCTGTCTTTGAATGAAGGATTTATTCCATAATCAAAAATGTCCTTTTTCTTAGCACTCAAATTTCTCCCCTCACCCACTGCAGCAGGCACAGGGGGAAGACCACAACTGCAGTTGATCTTTTGAAATAAATCCTACAAAGAAAAGAAGAAAAAAATTTAAGACCAGAGATCTTGAAACGAGTTCAGAGCAGCACAAAAAAACAAGGCAGCAAACCCTTGTTTTAGGTACTTTAGGTACTATCAATTTACCTGTCCCAGAATTGCACTGGGTGGGCTGGGTTATTAAATACTGACTTAGATTTATCAGCATTCTTACAAGTACAGTTTTGAGTGAAGCATCCCCTTGTGACTTCCTCCTATTGACAGGTATGTTATTAACTAGGAGCTTGCTAACAGCTTCAGCCCAAGAGCCATGGTGTTTGAATTTCTCAAAAATCCTAGTGAAGTGTTTTCCATTTGTAACTTTTTCCCGGTATTTCCCTTCTCCTTACAAGCCCTCACTTGCACTACTTTTCCCTCAGTTATGTTCCTCTTCCAAAAGTGCTTAAGTGAGTAAGTGAATCAGCAGCAATTTTTCTCACATTTATTCAGTGTTCAGAGTATAAAGCAGGGAAGTGAATGTAAAACTCAGTGCTGTAGGTAACTGCCAGGACACTCTGACTCTCAGCTTTACACCTTGAACCATGTGATCTACTCAGATATTCAAAATTAATAAACTCATTTATAACATCCATGCTCCTGGTGAATGAGCTGTAGACTAAATATTATTTTAATAATATGGTGAATTAAATTTGAATAATTATAAGAATAATTTGTGCTAATCATAGAACGTTCATGAATAGAAAGAAGCAAAGTTGACAATTTATTCACTGCGAGTTAGTTGCCTTGCTCTGCTGCTAATTAAGTTCAAGGCTTTGAATAAGTAGTTCTAAGTTGGTTCATTACATGGCAAAGTGCAGCTCTATCTGACAGGGATGCCTGAGCCAGCACGTGACAGGGGTTCATCATCTGACAGTGCAAGCTCCCGTGTGCTTCCTCCTCTCTGAATAAACCTCTGCCTGAGTACTGTAGTGCACAGCAGGTACTTTATTAAAAATGCAAATGACCTTCCAATTGTGTGATTGGAAGAAGAGGGAGGAGATTTACAATGCATGGCTCTTGGTGGTTTGGGGGGAAAACAAAAATCTTACTTTTATTTCCCAGTTTGCATTTGGTTAGATAATGGAAATTAGTCCTGTCTTTTTTGCATAATTAAGGGGAACTTTTTTTTTTTTTTTTTTTTCCTGAGGCTCTTCTTTCTTTTACTGTTGCTGTGGCTATTTTTGTTTTAAGGATGATCTTGCATATTCTTGACCAATATCTACTGGTTTAAGTTTTGGGGTGTCTCTGACAAGCCTCTCCCATTCACTGGCAGGGAGCCCAGTAGCTATTAATGCCATATCATCTTTCCCTCCAGTTGAATCCCTAGTCTCTGCAGCTTGCCCTTAAGAATCTTCTAGAGGTGACTTATTTTACCCATCTAGCATTTTTCAGGATACAAGAAAAATCACTAGGGCTTTTTGAGACAAGTTTTCTATGGCTTTGGTCCTGTCAACACTCTTACTGATAATGTAGATTTCTTGGCACAGTGACATAAGTGTGTTTAGACACATAATAAAATTCAAGTTCCCATTTATGGAACTGACTGACTTTTGAGTCAGGCTGACTTTTGAGCCCAGAATTTTTTTTTCATTTTATGATGCATTATTCTTAAATGATCTGGTTTCTAGTTTACCTGTAGAACTTCTCACTGTTCTGGTCTGTCAGAAGTCCATTCCAGCTTTGTGGCACCCAAGTTGCAGATTGGATCCTCACTGGTCTCATACACTCAAAGGGTTTCTGTGGGTGGAAGGAGCAGAGCTGCTGGCCAAACCTGCCAGCCAGTTTTCTTGATCAAATTAAACTTTTGTCAGTCTAATAAAAGAATCCCAGGAACAGGGCTGTGGATACTTTATGGCCATATATGCAGTTCTGAGTACATGCCCAGTTCCTGACAGGCACTCTTTTCTCTGATGTTAGCTCACTTCTCAGTTACCCCTCTGCATTTCAAGGCAGCAGGTTTCAGCCTAGAGAGGGTGAATTCAGGGCATCATTGCACCCTCCCCTCTCCCTGCCCAAATCAGTTGCTGCAAGGGGATTGATATTGATGTTAATGGTTTCCTCCTCCTTGCTCCAGGATGGAGCCCATGGGGTCACTCTGGCATGTTTGCTGCCACACTCTGCACCTTATTCCCTAATCCTGTGTCACGCAGGAATTTGCTCTGAGTGGTGTGGGTTTATGGCTGGTGGCTCATTATTACCCTTCAAACTGCTTTTGCCCAAGCTGCACCAGTCTGATGAGAGGAGGGCTACTGCTCCTGAGGGGTTTATAGCCCAGGGACCATGGGGATCACCCTGCACCCCAGCTCTTGTGCCAGAAATGGCTCATTTTGCACACAGTAGCACCCTGATTTTACAGGAGTGGCTGCAAGCGGCTTGGGCCTGTCCCAGGTTACAGTGTAAGATGTGCCTATAGTCTGTATCCTGTCACCACCTTCAGGAGCTGTTGGAACCAGGTGGGGCAGTGTTTCCCCTGCCCCTCCCTCTGGACTATCTCCTGTTCATGGGCCACCAAGGTCCTGCCCTGACTCACAGGTAACTCCCTCTGGAGCTCTCTCTGTTCAATGGGCAATCAAGGACCCACTGCAGGACTCATGGAATGGGGTCAGCTCCTTGTGAGATGCTCCACCCAGGGGAGGAGCCAGGCATTCCCACCTGGACATAATCTGGGATTTGGGACAGCACAGGAGGCCTTACCCACTGGATTCCCAGAGGACAAGAGCTACCAGACCTTTCCATAGGATCACTGCTTCAACAAGACTACTTCATCTGGCCTGCTACCACCACCCTAACTAACAGGGTGTCGGGTTGTGTTCTGACTCTGTCAGTGGTCTTTTGTACTATTGCTTTTATTTTATTTTATTTTACTTTTTTTTCCTCTTCTATTAAACTGTAATTCTTACTTGGAGTCTCTTGCTGGTTTTGCTTTCAAACCAGCACATGGCCCCAGAGGAATGTTCCTCCTAAGATCCAGCCCCCAACACCCACCCATGCAGCATTTATTTCCCTTTCACAAAGCCTCTGAGGTCTCCTAGGAGCGAATTACAAAAGGATCAGTGGCAGGAGAGTGGGCAGGGTGTGGAATGAGGCTGGTGGGCAGCTGGGCATGCACACCTCTGCTGTGGGCAGTCCCTGCACCACCAAACCGCCCTGTCCGAGGAGAGGGGTTCTGCCAGCACAACCCACTGAGCAACCTCTTACTGTCCTCAGCATTCTCTCAATCCTCTCAGCCCTTGGGCATGGCTTTTAATGTTTGTGGCTTTCTCTGATGTCTTTTTATGTGCTTTTTAAAGTTCCGTCAATGTTGACTCTCCAGGGTCTCTGCGTATATTTTAAAACTGGTATTTCAGTGTGTGTACAGGCATGCATGTGTGCAGGGGAGTGGTGGGGGGGAAGCAGAGGGGTTTCCCTTTTTTCAGTATCTCCACATCTTATCAAAGAGACATATGTAATAAGAAATTCTTCTTTGTTTGTTTGTGGGTTTTTGTTGTTTGTTTATTTTTTTTCTCTCTGGGGCCTGGAAGACTTTTAAAACTGCCAGTTAATAAAAGAAAACAAAATGGAAGCAGCTTTGTTAAAAATTACCCCCAAAATAAGTGTTTTTTTACTTCTGGAATCTCATGTCCTGTTTGTCTCGAGGATGCATCTCTTTTTTGGAAGTTCTTAAGCTACATTTGAATGAATTGACTACTATTTGTGCATAAGAGGATGTGTGTTTGGCAGTGCTTTACTTTTTGAGGGAAATACTTTTAATCGATGCCTTTAAGACACTGAAGGCTTACAGCTGTTTTCTAAGAATTTGCTATGAAAAGAAACTGTTGGATAGGCTTTTTTGCAGAATGGATCAGGCAAGCGAAACCAAGCTTCATGCATCAAAACCTCAGCCTCTCTTGAACTTGAAACAGGATATTTTTGATGGAGTCAATAAATCTTTATCTTATGATGGTAGGGGTTTTTTAAAATAGTAGAGGTGAGGCTGAAGGAAAACACAGTTTAAGGATATGGAAAGATAATCTATAAGGTCATATGTATAAGGTGAGAAAGCAAGCACAAAACACCAGTGTGATTTCTGCTGTGAGAAAATAGCTTAACCCTCATCTGACATTTTTAATTGAGCCCCAAAAGCACCCCTGTGCAACACCATTTTCTGAGTTAAGGTAGGAGCTTCCTTACACGAGGTGGTGCACACGAGCAGTTGTCTGTAGTAATTGCAGAGCAGTAAATTCAAATGCAGCCTTACCTTGCACAAATACCCCCATGTAGGCTGGAAGGGACTACCCAGAGAACTGGAAGGGACCATGAGGTTCACTTGAAAGCTGAGCACACCACTGCTGGTGCAGGCTGCCATGAGAATATTCTAATGATATCTGTGCATGTGAAAACGGCATTGAAGGGATTTAATTTTGAGATTGCTCCCAGCAAGAACTTCGCAGAAGAGCCTACATTGCAATTAATATCTTTCAAGTAACTGTGTATGTTTATAACATGTCCTGTCATCAAATCGTGGGAGTAATCTGGTAATAATGCCCCAGAGCAGACCATCAGTGAAATTTCAGAACTATATTGAGAACTCTGAGGCTATTAAGTCTAGAAATGATAGAGGGGACAGATGAAGTATTCTCAGAATAATGCCATCATGCCTTCTCAATGCTTTCTTCTGCAGCAAGAGATTAGCTACTGTGCAGTAATTGATAAAGTTGATTATGTCAAGGCATATTTCCTGAATCAGGATTAGACACAAGACAATTCAAAGACTGCTCGATGAGGAGTTTCCCTAGAAATGAATTAGGAACTGTCACCACCAGGAGCGCATAGAGTGGCTGGTGACTCACATCACCCATCAGCACAGCGTGTCTGATGGCTGTGCACTTGGAAGTGTTGCCCTGGTTTTTCTGAGTTTTTTTAAAGCCTTCTACTTGTTCATAGGACGGAGTCAGTTCTTTAGTTTCTGTACAATATTAAGGGTCAGTTTTTCACTTTCTCACACTTTGGAACATAAACAACCTTTCTTGTTTTTATTCACTGTCCTTTGTTTACATATTTCTAGCCTGAAAATAATGTTGGCTGGCAGCTGGTCTGGCCAGTGGGGTGAAAGGGTAGTAACCCCAGAAGCCAATCCACAACTGGACCCACAAATGTATAAAAATCAAAGAAATAAACAGGCTCATCCTCTTTCTGGGGAGCAGCTTTTCACTGCAGACCTCCTGCCTCTGTGTTGTTGTTTTGTGTGCTGCTTTCACAAGGAGGCTCTGCACAGGTTTGTGCAGTCTGTCAGCCAGGAAGGAGATGTGGATACCCCTTAGTGGAATCAGCCAGGGCTGCTCTTGTGTATTATGGTTCCATGGAAGATTTCAGTGGTCTTAAGCTTTGCCTTTTTCTAGAAACATTTAAACTAAGCTGCCTAGAAACCCATTCTAGAACTAGGTTTAGCAATTATCCTGTTTCTGTCAAGCTCCCTATTGAAATGAATCCTGAACACTTACCCTTTCCTTCCACTCTCCATATCCATGTATCTCCTCTAAAATAATATTAAAGCTGTGTATGTTTGCTTGTCTGTATATATTTGTGTATATGTATATACATACCCAAATGCATTTACCTTTTTTTTTCCTGTTCAGTGTGTATTTTTTAATCTGTAGGGATGGTATTTCCAATGTGTGGTAATTTCCATCTGCTTTCTCACATTCTAATGGAGCTCTTGAGAGAAGGGAATGGCACACAAGCGTATGTAAAGTAGACTATTTTATTATTTCAGTACCTCTGGGGATGGATATTGGAAATGAATTAACCTCTTATTCACCCATGCCAGGAATTGAATTCCATGGAGATATATGTGTATGATGCATGTTTTGGGACTGCAGACAACTCCAGTTCTCTGAATATCTGCAGGTAGGAAGAAAGGCAAAGGAATTAAAATGTTACGTTAATAGACAAGATGTTTTGATATAATGATTACATAATTAGTAAATATTTCTGAAGTCATATCAGTGAAAACAATCAACAAAACTTGAGAATTGGAAAGGCTGTTATCCTCTTTTAAACCATTAATTCTCTAAAGTAAAGAACAGAGTTTTGGTTTATTTCAAGATTTTAGAAATGAGGAATTAAGAATTCCTCTGTGTTACACACGTCCCTATGGTTAGTATTTACCTTTTCTCCTGAATGTAAAAGTATGAACCCAATGTTTAAAACCTTTTACTGTTTTGTCAGCACTGCATGGGAGTGATGACTATGTAGTTATACTTTACAGAACTGGATCTTTGTGTTTCATGTAAAGCTGTGGAAAATGTACACTGGTTTTGTACCATTTTTTTTCCAAAGACATTATCTTTTCTTGTTCATGCTGTGATCAATGATTGTCACTTATTAATACATCCAGTTGCTTAACTTGAAACAGGAAAATGTCTTAGAACAGGAAAAAAAAATCCAGAAAGTAAAAACCCCACAGAAGCCTTCTATTGATAGTTATAAAAATGACATACTGTTTTCCCTCTCACAACTGAAATGAAATGCTGCCTCCACACTGAGACTTTGAGTGCTGATCTTCAGCTCTGAGCATTTTCTCAGCTAAATTATAAGCCCTTGAAAGCAGGATATATGTTAAAAAGGTGGAAAGCTCTTTAATATTTTGTCATGCAAACACCACTGTACTAAGACACGCAGCACTATTAAATTCAGAGGTGGTTGTAACTACAAAAGATGGGAATAATACCAGTGATTTAACCTGTGTTGCACTGTTCCCATCAAAGCTTACCAGCAGATCTTTGCCTGCGAGGCACTGGGTCAGAGGAAATAAAGAGATGATTGCATTGTGGGTGTGGAAAGAGCTGCTGTAATGCTGCCTGCACAGCGTTGCTTGGTGCTTGAAGTGGGGCACAGGTAGGGGATGTGTCCAGTTCTTTTTGGCATTGAGACATGACTGTGTGCCTGAGGAGACTTGTCTGAGGACACCTGACATCCACACCATTCCTGCTGGGCCAGGGAGCCATTTCTGCTGGTCCCTGGCTCCCAGGGCAGCTGAGGGACATGAACCCCTGGCATCCACATCATCCAGCAGCAGAGTCCTGTCCCTTACATACTCACAAGGTGAAGAGGTATTTCTTGTTGCTTGTTTTGAACCAGGCACTTGCTGATTTCCTTTCATTTTTTTTCTCTCTCTTCTGTCTAGCTCATGTGCCAAAAGAGACAGTGAAAAATGGTTCTCTGTTCATCTTCTCTAAGGACCCATCAGCTCAGTATACCTCAGCTATGTTCAGCTGTAGTCACTTAACTCCATACAAAATGTCCTGCTGGGTCAGAACAATAGTGCATCAAGACAAGGATTATTTCTCCTGAAAATGGCAACAGAAGGTGATAGGGAGAGCACATGAGCCTGGACACTTTCTGAGATGCATTTTCTCATCTTACCACAGCATCTGCAGACACTGTGTTAAAAATGCTAGAGGTTACATTCTGGCCCCATTCTATTTTAGCATCTGTTTACAGACTTGTCTTCCATCAATTTGTCTACCTCTGTTCTAAACCAGCTGATAAACATCTGCCTCTATAAATTCCTTGGGCAGCAAAATCCAGAAGTGGGTAGCCACTGGCTGAAGAAATCCTTTATTTTTGCATTGTATACCCTGTTGTATAATCTTGTTGCATTACGAGATTTGGTAAATAACTTCCATATGCAGCTTGTTCTCTAATTCAGCCTTTTCAAGACTCAGTCCTATCTCCCTTGAGCCTTCTCCTCTACAAAGTGAAGCATCCCAGCTCTCTGTGCCCCAGCCCCTTGATGGTTTCCAGTTGCTCTTCTGTAATTCCACACATCCTCCTGCAGGCCAGCACTGCCTGCAGCCCTTCAGGCATGAACCCACCACAGGCTCCTGCTGCAGCAGGATTTGCTCCCAGCACACGTGGGGGAGCCCAGGATGGGGTCAGCTCTTTTTGTGTGCTGCACATTGAGAGGATGATTTTGGAAAACTGTCAGGGATGGTGCCAGGACCCTCTTGCTGGAGCTGTACCTGCCTGTTGGGTCTCAGCCCCTTTCTGGCATGATTTATTGATGAGTCCCTCAGTCTGTAATGCTGTGCTCCTTTGGCTGGTGTGCATCCCCTGGGCAATCTCTTCTTCCTTCTGAGGTTCAGAGAATTTGTATGCTCGTTCACCCTTCCCTCACCTTACCTTGAAGACTCTCTGTAGTCATTCTTTACATGGAAGCCATTTCTCCTTAGCTTTCAATCATTCCTGTTGTCCTTACTATTCCTGCTATATCTTTTTAGTGATAGGGGAACCAAAACAGCCCACAGTATTCAAAGTGTGAACACCTGAAGACTTTAAATAATACCATAAAGATATTTTGTATGTTGCTCTCTATTTCTGTCATAGTAATGGCCAGCCTTTGATTTGCTTTTTGACAGCTTCTAAGATGGAGTTGATATTTTCATAGACCTTTTATAACTCCAGGATCTCTTTCCTGAGTGGTAATAACTAGTTTGGAGCTCATGCTGAGTACGTAAATTTGAGATTCCTTTTCCTCCACGTATTCTCAATATTGAATTTCATCTGTCTTTTTTATTGCCCAGTTGACACTCTGAGGCTTTTCTGCATCTCTCTGCAGCCAACTTTCATTTTCATTTCCCTGAATACCTTAGCACTATTAGGGAACGTGAGAGTTGCCTTCTTTTTCTAGACCCATGTAATGATAATCAGTGTACTTGATATGTTGACCAGTCCTGGCTCTGATCTGTGATATGTCTGGTGACATACACATTTGAGAAAGCTGAATACTTTTGGCACTTCTGTGTTTTAATGATTTGTTTGTTTGTGAAAGTGGATCTCTTATCCTATGACATCTTTGTTTCTCTAAGTTGCTTAATGAGGCAGTATTGAGAATTCTTTAAATTGCATAAATGAGGTTTCCCTTGACTGACTCATTCAAAGAGCCCTACCAGGCACATGACATGGGATTTCCCATGTAAAATATATTTCTCCATTAACTCATACCTGGATCTGTTAATTCTATTTATATTGCAGTTTCTGAAAATTAGACTGGTACCATGATTAGACGTGCTCGGTTTTAGTTCCAGAAGAGGTTTTTAAAAAATGGGCGTTGCATTTGGGAGTTGATGTTGAAACAGATTTACATAGCAGCTGAAAATACTTACTGTGTTTTCTGATGAATTTTATACTTGAAACATGTATCACCATCATTAAATCATTTTAAGTCTATTTTTATATTTGGCTGAAAAATATTTTTTTTAGTTGTAGTGGTAATCATCAATGCATCTGCATTCTGGTCAAGTATATCCTTTTGAGAAGTTTTATATGGACGTATTTATCAAACAGGGAAAATAAGTAATTGAAGTGATTAAAGACTGACAGAGTACTTTAATCTGAAATATTTTTTTCTTTTTTCAAAAAGGAAAGTACAAGTCATACTTATGCTGCATTAGTAGGGAATAAATCAAGTGTTTATGCACAGGCCATTTAAGTGTTTCAGTGACTGGAACTTCTGGATGAGGCTGTTGGTTCTAACCCAAGATTAATAGAAGACCTGTGCCTTTAAAAAGAAGTGAATTTAGGCCAGGCAAATTACCAGGAGGCACCTAAAATAATATTGAATAAATTTAGTCATCTGCATCTGTCATAGAGCCTGCAGAGGTTGTGACCAACACTTTGTTCTCCGAATCCTTGTGCTGCTGTTGTCCTCCACATGGGATATGTTGTTCTGTCTTCCATGGACTGATGAATTTTAGAGAATTTTAAATTTAGCCCACTTTCTGAAATGTTAATATATCATCTAATTGTACTTATGTAACAAGCATAAACCAAAACTTATTGCATAAAAATAGTCTGAGGTGCATTTTCCTCCTGTGGAAGTACTCAGGCTGTGTGTTAGTGGGTCTGTAACAGAGAAGACTGCAAAAATCTTTGGTTTTCATGCTGGTAATGAAGCTGCTCCAGTTCTGATCTAAATTACATTTTAAAACTTACATGAAGTGTTTTTAAGGAAGCATTTCTTTACCCATGACACACAATCCCTTTGGACTTTTGTCAATGCACAGGTCTAATGTGCTAAGCATTTGTATACATGCTGCACGAACAACTAACAGGCTAAAAAAAAGTTTAAACAACTAACCACTAATTGGTGCATGGAAGAAATTAGATATTTTTTAGCAATTAAGATTTGAAATAATTCCTTAGAGAATAGACTTTTTAGATTTCAAACTCCTTTAGTTGGACTTTCTCTATGTCATTGTCATAAAGCAGCTTTGATTGCTGTTGCTTATCATTAATGATTAAAAAAAATCAGTAATTTTTCCTATCATCTTTATTATTCTTTTCTGTCTTATAAAGTATCCCTGAATTCAGTAAATTTTACAGATTTTATTGCCACCAGAGTGTAAATCTTCACTGGAATGAGTGTATTTGGTGAGATTCAAATCAGCAGGGAGTGAGGGAGCACTATATGGTTCATCTTTTATTACTCCAGTCTGTGACTCCTTTCCAGTGCTCAGTCCAGATTCACAGGTAACTTCAGCTGGCAGAGGTTCCATGCCTGCAGACAGAATAGGGAGTAGCTGGATGTAGTGATTTCCCAGCCTTCTAAAAATCCAGCCTTCAGGTGGAATGTATGTGTGTCTCCAGAAAAGCTACATGAATTTTAATGCAATGTATGCAGCAATAATGGCTCTTACAAATTTCAGTCTGTAATCAGAGTGACTTGGAGCCCTGAACTACCATTTTGATCTCCTTTCCTGTACTACAAGTACTAATTTATTAGCTGTGGAACTATTTAGAAAAATCTGAAAAAAAAAGCACAAGTCTCACTGTACTATCTCTGAAACAAATTACCTTATTAGGATCTATTTATTTTAGTGAGGTTTTGCCATTCTATTATTTTGCTGAATAGGATGTGTAATTTGCCCTGTACAAACTTATAAATTTTCAAGAATAGAAATTTTTTTCATTTTCTTCTCTCTTAGATGGGTTAAAATTATGCTTGCTTTCGACCTAAAGGTCAGGGACTACCTGAACTACTTGACAAAGCCTGTTATTTAAACAAAGCCCTTCAGTTCACCAGTGTGATTAGTCAGGAACTGAGTATCACATGTTTTGGGTGATAATAAGATGGAAAACATGACAGACAGAGAGTCAGAGAGGTGGATAGACACACCAGCCCTTTGAAAAGACATGGAGTACCTGCTGTTGCCAAAAGAGAATTGAAGTGTACCTCCTGTATTTACCAGTAGATAGAAATATTATAGCAAGGAGGAAAGACTTCTAATGCAAAAAAGAAAAGATTTTTTTCAGGTTTTGAATTATTTTTTTTCCTCGTATGTTAGAAGTAATAATCAAACATTGCTCTAAGGAAATATACTAGGAGATCTTTGGCGTTGCTGATCTAATCACATTAAAATATGAACACTATGCATATCAAATATCTCATCTCCTTAATCTTATAGTGCTGTGGATCCTATGGGTTTGAATTTACCTGAGAGTGGACGAATGTCTTTTGGGCCTAATGAATAATCTGGTTCTAGATATGCCAGAATCCAAGAAAGAAAAACATCAACATGATGAAATTTAAGAAGGAATTTCCTGATCAAACTGTATTCTTTCATAGGACAATAATCTTGAGCACTCTTTCAAAAATTATTTATGTTTCTACAGAGTCAATTACCTCTTTGTAGTGGAAAAAAAATGTCCTAGTGGTACCATTACTCAGAATTTATTGGCAGTTACTTGTAAGGCAGTCTCATCCTGGCTTTGTGCCCTCCTAATCAATGTTGGCCAGTTTGGCAGGGAATTGGTCTGCAGCACTAATTGTATCCAGTATGTCTTTTGCTTTAAGTAAAATGTCTTTGGTTTTATTTTCTGTAGGTTTATTTTTGCATTCCCCTAGAACATTTTTCTGTTTAGAAATCTATTTTTTAATCACAGTTCACTTGCAGCAGCATCATTTTGCAATCATCTTGCCATTTGTAATGTCATCTCTGCAGGCTTGCATTAGCTTCAGTTTGCCATCATCTTGATGTACTAACCTGCACACAGACCCACACAGAAATCATTTAACATTCATCCTGGTGTTTGCAGTAATGTTTCATTAGATTTGAACTAACAGAATTTTGTCATCATAATTCGCTGCCATAATAGCCCAGTCCTCACAGATTTAATGTGACAGTCTTTTGCCACTGTAACTAAGGCTTTGAGCAATTGTCATCCAGGGAGACTTGGGATGAAATCAATGTAATTAAAACACAGAGCCTTAACAGTCCTGTACTTTAAACAGTTTGTCACCTTTCTCAAACAATAATTAAGCAGGCCAACAGCACTTGTTTAGCTGGTATGTGCTGTTTTCTAGGTGGGAAAGGGAAAAAAAAAAGGAAATTGGACAATGAATGACTGGCAGAACTGTTAATAGAATTTAGCTTTCCAGATTGTTGCTGTGTATTCCTGTATCTATTGCTCTCTTTTCACAACACAATTATTTTGTATATGAGATGCATGCAAACTCAAACTCCACATGACTGGTCATATTATCCAGCCTGTAAACCTTATGTGAGTTACAGAAATATAGAGATGAAAAGGCATTTAGATTTCTTCTGCTGCAAGGGCTGTGATAGCTCAAACACACTTTTTTATCCTTGAAAAATTTGCTAAAGTTTTCTTTACAATTTTCAACTTAAAAGGGTTTGATGACCTCTGTGTGTATATGTTTTTGTATGTGTAACTTCCTACTCCCACAATTTTCTCTTTATATCAAATCTAAGTTGATTTCACCCAAATTATGTCCCTTTCCTTGGCAAACATGAAAAATAATGGAGTGTTGTGATGTCTAGATGCAGCTATGTACTTCTTTGCCTTTTCCCTCCAGAATAAATAAAGTTCCCTCAGTCTTTTCTCTGCAAAGAAAACCTCCTTTTTGGATATCTGTGATTCTAAGTGCTCTCTAATTTATCTGTGGCTTTTATAAAGTGTTGTGTCAAAACTGGACACAGCTGAAACACTGCCTGGAGCAGAGAGAAGCCAGGGGAGTACATGATGGGGTGACCTGGGGTAGTGTAGGCGGCTGGCACTCGAGTTGTGTTTCCCTAAAGAAAACTGTTTATGTGAGCAGCCAGAACATTTGCTCTGCAAAGTGACCTTGAGGTGTCTTTGGCAGGGCTGATGCAGCTTCCCTGCAGACCTGGGTGAATTCTCTGTCTCGTACGTATGGATTGTTGACTCTGATTCATAATTACCTCCTATTGATATTCTTTGCAATCAGCTTGGCATTTTTGCCTCTGCTCCTTACATATTGTGTTTGCTTTTGTTTTTTAAATACCTGCTTCCCTTCTAGACTAAATTTGTTTTTGTTTGCAGTTGTTTGTTTTCAACCAGAGAAACTTTTCTTAGTAATGACATTTAGGCCTAAAGAGCGTTTTCAAACATCTTCCAATTATCGTTCACATTCCTCTGTTTAACTTCTTTCTTCTCACTGATGAGGTTTTATAATTGTCTTCAACTTTGTGAAATCAGGTCCTCTTAAAAGAAGTATTAAATGTGCAGATGCATATATTACTATTCCCACTACTTGTCTGTGAGTGCAATTGCTTTCCCTGTGATATACATGTATGCAAATATGTGTGTATGTATAAAAATTGGTTAATACTTCACCATTTAGATGTGATGCAAGTAATCAGGTTGTTATCAGTTGCATTTAAGCACTGTAGAGTCTGGGATGACTTCCTTGGAGACTTGGAATCCAGCCCCCCCGTGGGTGAGTTGCAATGGCAGTAAGAATTGGGTGAATTTCACATGTTTTAGACCCACCCTGAGAAGATAACCAGGAGTTTCCTGCCCAGCTGGGGACCTCCTGTGCTGTGTCTCACTGCTGGTCTGTGGGCTCAGATTTTCTTCCTGTGGACTCTGGGAAGACAGGGACAAGAGGGACAATCTGACCTTGGCCTTCCTTGGACACATAACCAAGGGTGAACCAACAAAATAAAGACAGATAAAGACACCCCCTGCCCCAACAAGGGCAGTTTGGGGCAGGAGCCTGTTTTAGATTCTCAGGCACTTTCCTGATCACTTTCAGGATCCTTTCTGTAGCTTACGTGGGGTGATTGGAGTGAGTTACACACCTAAATGTAGAGAAAGAAATTTAGTTAATAAGATATTCTCCCTTCTGGTCATATCAGCCTCTCTGGAGTGATTAAGACCAACATTTTATAGACACAAATGAGTAGTTCTAATTCCTCTTTATTACTTTGATTCCTACTTTATATATATATCAGTAATTAAAATCTTCTTTCTCTTCTCTTCTTTGTACTCTTAATATTAGTTTTTATATAATTTGCTGTCCTTTTTTATACTTTCCTTTGGATGACTCTCAGGATTCTGGTCCAACTGACTCCAGTAAAGACTGATTTCATTTCTTCTGGGGCGAAAGTTTCTGAAAGTTGGAGAATTGACAGGGTTTGAGAATAAAGATATACAAAGCAAAGACATGCTCTCCTGCTAAATCTGCTTGGAACCTCACACCAAAGACAGATGCACTAGGTGAAAAGGACTGGTTGTTCTTTAGCTGAAAGTTTCCGGAATGGATAGTGATTGTTTTCTGAGAGTTACTTTTTATGTTGAACTAGCACAAAGTAAGCCCACCCTTTTTGCTAGATTCTCTCAAAAAATTATTAAACCCTATTTCCCAATGGCCTTGACATGAAGGAGAGAGCTTTCCTGGGGAGAGCACAAACAGAAGTGAACCAATATGTTGGTTCATGAGCATGTTTTCAAGCAGAAGTGTTTCATGATATAGAAATAAAATTATTTTTTTACACACCTTGTACATGAGAGGGCTTTGTCTTATCATTGTATTGACTATTAATTTTTTCACTATAAACTTATATTAATATATTTTACTTGGGAAGCCAAAAGCTACTGCTTCCTTCAGAGATAAGAGCAAGCTTTTTGGTTTTGTTTGAAGTGGTTTTTGTCTTTTATTTTCTGGTCTGCAGATCAAATAAACAAGAGAAAGAACCTTCTTGCAACCTGTACTAAAACCCTCTATGATATATTCCTTTCTGAAGTAAAAATAGGCTAAGAAACAAAAGAGAGAAATTCTTCAATGGCTCACATTGGAAAGATTTTCTTTTTTTCCTTGTGGATTTCAGAGGAAAATCAGAAGCTGCCTGTTTACTTTTGTTGTGATAAAGCTGGCGAAGATGTTTTTTTTTTCCTCTGATGCTGACATGCAAGTGGTTTGTGTTTGTTTTGGTTGGTTTTTTTCATGACAGGAAGTGAATAATTAAAAGAATCAGAGCCAATATACCACCAGGGCAAAAACCCACGCTGCACATTAGTGCTTGAAAGAATCCCATCCCAGCTCTCCCTGCACATCAGTCCCACACTCCCTGGAGCTCAGCACTTTTTCCCACACAGAAAGATGTGATAGATTTGAAAATACTGGCAAGAGCACAGAGACATCTTGTTATGAGCTTAATGGCTGAACCGAGCAACAGGCTTGGACTGCCTTTCATTTTTTTTGTTTTTTTTAGGTCAGCATTGGCAGTGATTTAAAAGCAGGGCGGAATAAAAGTTGAAATGCATCCTGAAATTATAATCAAAATATCATCTGTCGTAGGTTTATGCTGTAAGCACTCTGCCTGATGTTGTGTTGTATTGGCAAACAACATGTGCCACTGGGATATTTAAAAAGTCATAAGAGGTTTGTAGATCAGTTCTGTGCAGCATGCTACCTATTTGTTATTTTCTTGTTTTATCTGTTAACAGGAAAGGAGATAGACTATACAAATGGCAATATGGTGTGCTTTGCTATGCTGGGGGTTTGTTAGGTGCTTGTGTCCTAGTAAATTACAGTGAGATCATAGATTTGTTACTCTGTGGAGACTGGTAACATGAAATTATTTGATTTATTTATGTTGAATCGGGGACCTCTCCTCCCATATCAATTATATCAAAAACATCATTTTCCAGTTGTGGTGTTTTGTTTTTTTTCCCCTGACAGACAAGTCCTGAATTTTAATGTAGCCCTTTATTATGGGACAGAAGAGTTAGAGGACCGAGAACTTGGTTCCCATGTCCACTCCACGGTTTGACCATTGTGCTCAGGTCCTAGCCTGGTTTAGCTTCCTGAGGCAATAAACGTGGCTGCCAAGTTTGGATGCTGAAATCCATTTCTTTTCCACAGTCGTGCTGCCATAGGCTGAACCCAATCCCTGAATGGTTTCTGAACAGGCAGTTTATTGTCCTTGTTTCCAGATCGCTGCTGCTTCCGCGGTGTTTCCCTGCGTCACTGTCACGCTCACGCCATTAGCAAGGAGATATTGTCAAGTTTATCAATACTTGGCCTTTGGAAGGACTTCTCAAGCAGGGAAATAAGCAGGCTCTGTGTAAAACCTTTGTTAACGGGTGGCTGAAAGTCACCCACACCATTTCTGTGACAATGACATTTTTCTTTCATTTAAGCCATTACTGGTTGTGGAAGAGTAAGGCAACATTAAACTATAGCTGACAGCAATCACGGAAAAAAATATCAGTTTTTATCACTGCAGATTTTCTACATTTTCCAAATTCTCTTTGGTTTTGAAGCTCATTCCCTTTCCTGTCTTGCAGCACAGGCACTGTAGTCTCTGAGCACTGAGGTCAGAGCCTGCAGCACGTAGAAGGGAGAGTGAGGCAGTGGTCTCTGACCACCAGCATTTATTGAGCTCACAGTGATTATCTGACACAAAGCTACAGAGGAGCTTTGCCTTGCTCTCTGTTGTTGAAGGCAGAGCAGAAAAACCCTGCAGACAACAAAACCTGGTGTGTCAAAATGCTCCAGGCTATCCGTGCCATGTAAGTGCTGGCTAGTAGGCACTAAGAGAGATAAACATCCTCAGTAGCCTGGATGCTTCTCAGTGTTGGGCAGTCACAGCATTCATAGCTGCTGAAAACAGTATTAAGTTTTTAAGAGCCTCTCAATTTCTTTGCAGTCCCCCAAAACCACCACCACCACCAAACCTATAAATCCAAGCCCAACCAAAATATCCAGTATATTTGAACACTCATTTTTGTTATTTCTCTCTATGGCCCAACAATTTTTTCCTCTTTTCCATTTGACTGGAGGAGCATCAATAGGAGGAAGGGAAATTGTTTGTAGGCTGAAGGTTTCTGCCCTCTTATCAATGGAGCAGGTGTTCTCTTGAGGCCACCAGAGTTTTGAACCCCCTCAGTATAAAGAGAGGAAGCAAATATGGATTTCCTGCATATGAGAGATTGTTAAATATGTAAGCTATTGTAAATACAGACACTTCTTAGGGCTACATTTTAGAAGAAAATGCTGAATGGAACTTCATTTCTTGCAAAGCCTGATACAAACATGCTCTGATGGTCTTAAAGCCATTGTCAGAGAGGATGAATTTTTGTGGACTGTGACTAGAGGTGGGTATAAAATAGACTGGTCTCTGTGAGATGAAGGCCCTGTGATCAAATTTAGAAACAGAGATTTATGCACCTGAAAAGTTCTGGAGGAAAGGTTTGTTCTTGAAATGAAGATAAACCAGGAGGATCACAGTTCTATCATTTTCCTTCACGGTAACTTTCACTTGTAGCCTTTAAATATGTTACTGGGCCTCAGTCACTGACAGATGTGCTATTAAGGGTGACTTTAGCTATTTTAAAACAAAAAAAATTTGCACAATAAGCAGTTCCTTTCCTGGGTTTTCTCAGCCTCCTTCTCCCTCAAATAATCAAAATGCTGCTGCTGTTACAATGTGCTCTGCTCTGCTTCAGATTATTTTCTACATCAGTTCATGACTTGCAGTTCCTGTGGGCTGCAGATTAATCCTTGGGAGTCTCTTGGCCTGTGCTGTACATCCAGGTTCTTCCGTGTATTAATTTGACTATCAGTGTAGAAAATTCCAGTGGCTGTAAGGTTTTATTACACACTTCATTTTTGTGTTTGTTTTTCTGTATAATCCAGAAAATTACTTATAAACTTGTAATCAGCATGACTAGACACATTTAGGTTTGAATCTGAAAAATACCACTGTTCATTTTTTAAGGATAGATTTAAAAATATTTTAAAAAGGAACAGTATAAGAGTTTTTCTTCAAATGCCTTTTCAAAATAAAACCATTTACATGATTTAGCATGGCCTATCTCTAAAGGTTGTACATACTGCACAAAGGACATTTTGTAGAAAGCAGCCCTATAAAAGTCTGGGTTTGGGTGAAGGATGCCACAGTCCTTGTCCCAAGTTTTGTGTGGATGCCTGTTTATTCTTTCCTGTGTAAATTAAAGAGGAGCCCAGGTCCCACCTGTTTGGGATTTGGAATTCAGGGATGTTCCCACTGTTAGGAAGAAAAATAACAGGCAGCTTGTGCACACTCCTTCCTCTGCTGATCCTGGGCTGTGCACAGCATTAGCACTGCGTGGTTTTGTTGGGAGTGGAAAAGGTCACTTGTAAGTCAATAGTCCTTTTTTTTTTTTTTTTTTCCCCTCTCCCTGTTTAAGCAGCTTCTGACTTACCACAACTTGCGTTAGCATTTACACGTTGAGTTTGGTGACAACACTATTTTAGGGTTTGTTTACTCTTTCCCCTGCTCGGGAGGGAAGTTGAAATCCCAAAAGCCAGGGAGGGTTTCTGCTGCTGTCCCAAAAAAGGAGGAACCTGTCTGGGGATGGGTCATTTGCTGGGAAGGAATCAAATTTATTTCATAGAGCTCTCCAGGGAGCTGCGCAGAGGGAGCAGGAAATATCTGCACCCCGCTTGCTTTGCAGCCCGAATGCTCCTTGGGAAGCTGCAACATAATTTAAATCCACTGCACATGCCACCCTGGAAGCAGAGCCTTATATGTCGAGTGCATGGGCTGTCCTATTATGGGAAATCAACTTTGTTTTGAGGGGGAAGCACAGGGAGCATTGCTTCTGCGCAGGTCCTGGAATTTGAAACATTTCGGGGCCTCCAGAGAGCCCTGGCATTAGTTACCATGCCGGCCGGGTGGAAGTGAGGATCCTGCCTNNCTGCCTCATCCCACCCCGCCGATCCCTCCCTCTCCTCCACAGCTGCCGGGGCTCCTGCGGGGACGCAGCCAATCCAGCAAAAGCTACTGGAGCAGCAAAGTTGGGATATACTTTGCCAAGAAATATTTTGCTGTTGTTTTCTTTTTTCCCCCCTCTGTTTTGTGGAGAGATTTCATGTCTGCTCACATGCTTTGGTATGAGGAAGTGGAAGATGATTGTAAGTATGAACAGACTGACATAACTTAGTGCAATATTCACTTTGACAGCCCACTAACAGCATGCATTGTTAAATGTTTATTTTCCAAGTCTAAAGGAGGAGAGCACCTGAGGGGGAAAATAAAGCCGGGGTTTTTTTTTTGTCTCTAATAGGGGTCTAATATCCTTTTTATTATATATAAAAGAAGTCACCCTGAAACATCCTGAAACAGTACCCAGCTCTCTTTGAAGAATAATAACACATTTCCTTCTGAAGTTCAACAGTTATTAAAGCATGGGGTTAAAAAAGACAGAATTGAGGAGACACACCAATACACTTGAAAAAAATAGTGTCATTATTCCAATAATTTGGCAACACATCAAAGGAGTAATCAGTTTCTTTGAACTTTAATGGCATGTGCAGTTTCATTGCCTAATATTAACTTACAGAGTCAGAGAGCTCTTCTCTGGTAGCTGAACTGTCTGGTATCAGCTGAACTGGGGGTGTCAGTTTAGTTCCAAGTGAGCAGCAGCTGAACTCTCCCATCCTCTTCCCAGCAAAAAAACCCAGTCATCTTTTCCAGACTTGCACTTGTTTGTTGGTTTAAAACCAACCTTTATGTGCAATAACAAGAAAAACAGAGGATGCTGAGAGCAGGAGACTGAAGAGAGCCAAGAAAGAAAGAATGACAGAGAGTTTTCAAATCCATCTACCATGCTCCCAGATGATTTTTCTTCTTCCTCCCCCACCCAGGCTCTCAGAACAGATTGTGCCAGTGGAAAAAAAAAAGTGTCAGTGTTTTCTGGACATAATCTATGGTCTCTGCCCCCTGTTTTATAATCTGTTTTGGCTCTTCCACTTTCAGCTTAGTCCTGTATCTTTATAATGATAGAATTTCTGTTTTTCTCTATTTTCTGATCATAAAAGGCAGGGAAATATGTACATGTTGTCATTTATCCCCATAGCATATAATGGACTACGTGGTCTGTGTGATGAAGACAGTCTCAAAATAAGATTACAGTTTTTTAGATTTGACGAGAAGGAAGCTTAAAACTGAAAATTTCAAGGGGCAGGTGTGGTCTTATGCCATATTTGCTTTCCTTTTTGCAAGATGAATTCAAACTTTATTTTTTTGTGCAATAAATAAAACTTGAATCAGCTGTCAATTTTCCATGCAGTTTTGTACTGCTAAGAGAGCTCCTTCAGTGGTAACACCTTTTACTTACTGGGCACAATCTAGGAGTTCCAGTGAGGTAGAACAGGGAGATCATCATTATCACGTACTGGATAATGATGAGAAAGTTTTCATGACGTCTGAAAATGCTGGGGGTGCAGTTGGGAAGAAGAAATGTCTTGGGTTTCTCCTAAGAGGCTTTAGTCCTGGCTAGCAAGAGGATTCTTTGGAGAGGAATAAGGAGAATTTGTTTTCTTTATTCTTCTGTATACTCCCTTTCCAAGGGAATCACAATATCAGCCCAGGTTCCTTGTCCTCAGCCTTGGGGAAGAGATGGTGCTGCAAGTAAAGTTGGGCAGGTGCTTACTAAGTAAGGGGGTTTGCTATTTGCTGCTTAGTTCAAAAGTTGTGATTTCACTCTGGAAACAAAGACGATTAGTATATGAAAGAAATGAAAGAAATGGTTGTGATAGAGGTTTTGTAAAATATGAATAGAAACCAGAGTTGCATCTAGCAGATGAACAGCATTCATGACAAGAGCCATTAAATCACTTGCTAAATTATCTTATGTAACTGAGTCCATATCTAAAATGAAAGGGTGATGTCCTAGCACTTCTTGGGTTTATTTAGCTGAATGCATTCCCTCAGCTGTATCCTCACTCTTTTTAAAGAGTATGACATTTTTCTTTATATAATTTTCTATATTTTCAAGGGGGTTTTTATAGTTTTAGTTCAATAATAATGGAAAAACCTGTTTCTCTTCTTTGTGATAAGGTGTACTCAAAATAATGTGCACAAATTTGTCCACTGCCTTCATTCAGGACACATCTCCTACTTGTTGCCTGTGCTTCCTTTGCTTCTGTTTCTATATTGGATGAAAACTTTCTGCTCTTAGAGGTGACAGTGGTCACTTACACCTTTGTATTGTTTTTTAAATTCATCCTTTTTCTTTTTTTGATGGCCCCTCTTCAACCCTTCATCCACCTCTGCACTCACCTCTTCACTTTTGGATTCTGTTCTCCCCTGTGCCACAGCACTAAAGAAGGGTTCTTCATTCTCTGACTCGTCTCACTTTAGCTGAGAGTGACCTTTGTGAAAAATACAAAGGTATTTATTCTTTGCCAAGGGCTTTGCTTTCTTTCCTGAGCTGTTCAGTGTTTACTTCTCCCTGAGTCAGACTGGAAACTCCTTGGGGCAGTGGCTGTCTCTTCCTCGATTTCTGCAGAGTCTTTGACAGTGACACCTAAATAATAAAGTGGCTGGGAAATGAGATATCATAAATTTCATTTTGTTTTAATTAAGATGAGATTACTGGGAACTTCATTTCAGAAGTCAGTCTCCCTAGGGGATTCAGTATCATACGCTGTATTTCTTCCTTCTAGCAGATATAATCCTCTTTCTGTGTCCTTATTTTGACATGGAACCAAATTCTGCTTGCAGTCACACACAGGCATCCTCTTTCTCTGCTTGGATTTGCACAAAGTAGTGACTAAAAATAGAATTAATCATCCAGCATGGAAAAGAAATCAATCCTGCCTGGAAGTTGTGGCCACCAGGGGTCTCTTACAGGAGGCCATGGATGTACTGCAGCCGGGGTCGGTCCAGGTTCACACCTCACTCAGATAAGGAATTCCTGAAGGGAATTCCCAGATGTCAGATTATTCCCTGCTTATCCTGTGCACCGGTGCCCAGCCCCGAGGATGTGCCCTGCACCCCTTTTGGAGGGAGCTGAACTCAAAGCCCCACTCTGGGTCTGGAAGGTGGGTGTGTGGGACAGGGGGGTCACGCCGAGCCCTGTGACACACACGCCTTGCAGGGGAATGCTGCCTTGGCAGGCTGCTCTGCTGTGGCCCAAGACAACCCAGGGAGAGAGGAGGAGCATGGCAGCAAATCTCCTTGGATCTTGGTTTTTGTATTTCCCTGGGAAATGGTTTCTCCCTCCCCAGAGACCCCTAGAGCCCTCTTCTTCCGCATTTGCCCTCTTTCCCCCTGGAAACCACCTGGAGTAAACATCGTGAACTACATCTGGGGGTCAGTCAGAGCCTCTTTTGGAATCCTCTGTCCTGTCCCTGAAATATTCCTCCAAAGCCTTCTAAGATCTGAGTTAGCATTGGAATATTGGGGGGCTACAGGGGGATTTATTTCACTTGGTTGTAAGGAGAGAACTCCTTGGAGAGTCACGCCCTGGTTAGTGCAGGAGGATGCTTTGTGTTCTGTGTGCTCCTGTGTGGGGTCTGCTCCCTCACCCCCCGGCCCTCTGGCTGCCCAGGGGCATCACAGCTGCCCACAGATCCTTCCAACACAGTCACTGATCAGGGGAAGGTATCCAAAGTATGGGAGTCTTAAGACTGTACTACACACTGTGAAAATATAAAATTTTTTTAGAGGAAAACGAGTCAATTATGTTACTAATAGAATAGTTGCTGATAAAATCATGTTATTACTGAAAAGGTACAGTATCTGTAGAAAAAGGTTAACCATTTGATTAATATTGTGTAATTATTCAAACCAAATTGTCCAAGGGGTTAAGTATTTTTAAATGATCTCCAGAGGAAACAGGATTAGACTCATATATTTTTGTCATGGATTACTGAGAGACAAAATCACATTGAATGGTATTTTGAACCAAGCAGCTTCAATTTGAAAGAGCTGACTTGTTGATTTTCACAGTACATTTTCAATTAAATGTTACCCCAAAGCTTAATTATCATTTAGGAGGATAACCATTGTACTGTGTTATAGCTAACTGCAGGATAAAGACTCCTCAGTAAATTTAGTGGAACTCTGTAACATCACATTGCTGTTGCAAAGGGTGTGTGTGTATCACTGTCAGGGGAAGAAGAACAGCTTTGGGAATTTTAAATAATTGTGCCTTATCAAAGACTGAACTTTGTGGAAAGCAGGAATAATGGTTAGTGGAGTGTGGCTTTCCAGAACGTCATGCCAACTGTGCTGCACCAGGGAACAAGATCCTTCACCTTCCCAGAAAAACACGTGGAGCAGAGGAGTTATTTGGGTTCAAAGTACTCACTGCAGAAACCACAGAGACTTCCCTTCTGGGTTACTTACCTCATGTGCAACAAGTCAGAACATTTTTAATTACGTGTTTTGAAGGAGAGATAAGCTGCATTTTAAGAAAGTCGTAAACTTTCTTGGTTCTTCTTGCAAGTCATATTATGGGATATTGTTTAGAGCATGAGGCTGATACTGTTTGAGAGGTTTTCTGGTCCTTTCTCTAATTCTGTGTTTTTTAAATATCCATATCTATCTGTTGATTTTTTTTCAGTTGTATGCAGTCTTTTATTCTGAAGAGCAAATAGAGTTTTTAACTATTATGAGCATGTGTAGGAGAAAGAAATATTATTATGTGAGCAGAATCATATGTTCTTGTAACTTGGGATATGTTCATACAAGGTAACAGTTAAGATGCCAGATTTATACTTAATTTCTTTCTTGAAGAATTTTTAAGGGATTATCATCTTCAGCAGAAAGAAAGTAGCATAATTTCAATGATAATAAAATAGGAAGATACAATTGTAAAAGTTTCCTCAAAGAAACTACAACAGAATTATCTTAGGGTGTGGTTATCCTAAGGGTGTGGGGTTTTTTTTCCACTAGAGTAATTTTCTATGAAGTAACATAATGAAGTTTGAAGGTTTCTTAAAATAGAAAAAAAAACCAACTTAAAATACTTCACTGTGTGAAAAGGATCTAAATGTGGATCCAGAATATCACATTTTGCTTAGCTTTCCTTTGCTAAAATCTTTTAAAAGAACTCTGGGGGCACAGAGGTATTGCAAGGACCCCAGAATGAGAGAGAAGATGAGTTTTAGTCAGGTTAATCAAACGCTTTGTGCCTATTTCTTTTACCAACTTTATTCCTCTGGATGGCAATAATGTCTGAGGAAACTCTGGGTCTCCTGGCCTTCAGAAGTGTCCCAGTAAAACCAGAAATACCAGCATCTGATATTTTTAATATAAATTCTGAAAGAAGAGGGACAGACAGTGCACACTGGGTGAGGTATCCAGCGTTGTTCAGCTGGGCACAAGACAACCTGTATTTTTGTGTGTGTATTTGTATATAGTGTGAAAGTTGTTATGCCATGTGAGAAATCAGCTTTGCTGGGTGCAGGAGCATGGCCATGAGCAGGGGATGCCTGCAGGGGAGCCTCCCTGTCCCACCACCCCAGGGCTTGCCATGTTCTAAAATTGGAGCCTGCCTACGTGGCAGAGCATCTGCGTGCCTGCACGCTGGTTTGTACAGGAAATTATCCCTGGGTAAGGCTTTTAATTCTCTTTAGCACAGGGAATAGGGGGAATTTAAAGGGTGATTGCAACTTGACATTTCTGCCTTTTTTATTCTGAAAGATACTGTGATTAAAGTGTTGGAAGGCCCAGCTAATGGAGGTGTTGCTGCTTTTTCAGATGTACAGGGTATGAGATTTGAAGGCAAGCCAAATCACAATGAAACGGAATAATGATGTCCTTGGTTTATTTTTCACTTGGAACATTCAGGTTTTGATTGGATTGTGAGTGAGGCAACAGTTTTCTCTCCCAGCAAGCACTGCTAGTCCTTGGAAGTTTGCAGCCTGTTGTCAAAGCAGGAGCGCTTCCCTGTGAAGGTCATGGACTGCATGGCTGGAGAAAACCGAGGGGTGGGAGGGGGAGGAAGGAAAGGAAGAAAGAAAGGATCTCTCTATTGGTCCTGACCAGGTACAGGCTTCTCACAAGAAGCATTTCTGCAGTGAAATCTATTACTACTTTGACACAGCTCGCACTCTGCTGATAGTGTGTATATCAAAGGGGTTGTTTAGAAATCTGAGGTCTCTGTTCATCTGTCGTCCTCTCTCCTAAGCCTCTCCATGCTCATCACACACAAATGCTTCAGTACCCTTCACTTTGTTCTCTCAGTGTTGTTTTTTCCCCTCAGCATTTTAGAGTTTTTATTTTTAAAAGACTGTTCATGAAGTATTTCACTCTGAACAAACCTCAGAGCTTCCTGGCTGTTGCTAAGCTTGGGGAAAATTAATGCAAGCACTGTCTTTTTTAAAATTATTAGCCTTAAATAGTGAGCATTGTTGGAGGTGTTAAAGAGCACCTGGGGAAGTGGATGGTGGATTGTCTGTGACATTTCTGATGTAAATGTCTGATGTTGTTGATAACAATAACTGGGACCATTTGTGCCTGTTTGTTCAGTACAGGGAAATATTCTGTTGGACATAAAGCTATCCTGTCACATTCCTGGGCTTAGGAAGTATGAGTTGAGATAAAGTAAGAGCCAGCCCTCCCTGGCTGTCTAACTCATTCCAAAGGTGATCAACTAATAAGAAGGGAAAACATAAGCAAGTCTAGTTAGGGGCTGAGGGGACCAGGAGGGACAGAGGCTCTCCTTGCTGCAGAGGGACCCAGGTAGGACCAGCCAGAGACAATCCTGCACCTGCTCAAGGAAATGGAGGGGAAGAGGAAACTGAGAAGTTGCAGATCTGTGGTGGACTCGTGGACATGATGTGTACAGGCTTATTAACTCGAAAAAACCTCACTTTAGTGGGGTTTTTGTGCTGTTTTTAATGACGATTTTAAGAAATCCGAAATTGTTTTGCACTGGATTTGAGGAATACAACAGTATTTCTTCTATTCATTTGGCTTTATTTACTGTTGACCTTTTCTTATCATGTGATTTAGAACATATTTTATTCCCTGTCCCACCCTTCCAAGCCCTGCCAACGATGCTGGAAATAGAGATCAGTGTATTTTTACGCTGAATTCTAAGATCACATTTATAAATGCTTGGTTGACTGGTGGTTACTCACGCTCTAAAAATGCAGAAGATCCAGATTAAAGTGTTTGCTCTGCTTATACTCTGTTTACAGAGGAGAAAGTTTTGGTTGCATTGGATGTTGTATGGAAACCAAAGGTGAAGCCAAGTAACTTTTCACAAAAACGAATTCTTGTTTTGTCGCCAAAACATGAGAACAGTTCCTTTTATAGTAGTCTGTAAAGAACAAGCATGTTGTAGGCTTCATTCTGACCTTTCTGTTCTTCCTAATAATTAAATTAATCGGTTTTGAAAGCTCTAACAAGAGTCATGGAAGGAAATTAAAACTGTGAAATAAAGGGTGAATTCTAGGAGTAGATATATAACAGAATTTATAACACTTACTGTAAACAAAAAATTACTGTAAACAAATTTATAAATAAGAGAAATCTTCATAAAAATGAATCTATTTTTTTTTCTGTAACTGTTTAAAATTCCGTGATAGCTGTATCCTTGCCTACAGGATGGCTCAGTGATACTAGCATAGATTTGAAAGAGGTTGCTTGCATGAAGATGCTTTGTAGAGGGCATATAAGTAAAACTTGTGCTTAGTTATATCAAATTCCTCTGTTAGGAGTCAAAGTATCCTCAATGAAGTGGTGCTTCTGTCCTGGTTACCTGACTGATGTAAAGCTTTAGAGAATGTAAGCTGGGTCACATTTTTGCCTTGGGAAAGGAAATTTATTGGATTATGTTGTCCATCTCTATTTCCTGTCCAAAACAAGGCATGTCTTTACAGAATCAATTCAGAATTACTGCTGGGTTTAGCACAGTTGCTAACGTAATAATGTTTTTCAACTATTACAGCTAAAAACCATAATTGGAAACATTTTATGTTTCTTTTGAAAGAAACAGAATGACAGTGAACATTCACCCTTTCATCTTGTAAGGACAAACCTATTTTTCTTGGGGAATAGTAGCTGAATTGTGAAGCCTAAACGCTTTCTACCAATACTGTTGTCAGCTCTCTTATGTTCTGTTTAGTTCTTTTGCTGTTTTTCCATTTCTCTGAGTCATGCCCATCCATTGCTGTACTGCTTTAGCTACTTTAAATAAGCCCTTCCTTCCCTCCCCCAAGAAGGCTTGCTAATTTTTGCATGTTATCTTAAGCTGATTTAAAGTCGTTTTACCAACCCTTCCCAGCTGCTGCTGCCGCTGAATTGATTCATTTTGCACTTGACATGTTGCAGGCAAATGTGAAGCAAAGTTTACTTGACCAATAATCCTCCCCTTAACTGAGTGAAGGGTGTGATTTGAACAAGAACTCGTTCAAAATGTGGACAGAGATTTTTTTCCTGAAATCTGCCTACTACAGACACCAAGGTTATTTGCTGCTTATCTGTAAAATTCTTATCTAGAAAGTGAAAAATATCTTAGCCCTAAATAGTAACCAAGGAATTAATTTTTTCCTGGTGCCATAAGTCAATCTACGGAGGCTTTTTTTGATGGATTATGAGTTCCTAAGAGGTGTTGTCTGTCTTGGAGTGCTTCCAGAAACTGTTGCTCAGCCCATAAACTGATGATATTTCACAGACTTGCAGAGCAGCCGAGGCTGGAAGATGCCTCTGGAGATCATCTACTCTAATTACTTGCTCAGAGTAGGGTCAGTGAGAGCAGGTTGCTCAGGGTAATGTCAACTGGGGTTTTAAATACCTCCAAGGATGGAGACTCCACAGCCTGTCCTAGACACTGAGTAGCCTCACAAAAATCTGCTTTTCTTCTTAAGTATCGATGGAATTTCCTCTGTTTCAATTTGTGCCTATTGTCTCTCATTCTGCCGGTGGGCACCAAAGAGAAGAGTCTGATCTGTCTGCTCTGCTCCCTCCCATGAAATTCTTAGTTACTGATAAAATCCCCCTGAGCCTTCACAGCTCCCAGCTGAGCAGTCCCAGTTTGCTCAGCCTTTGCTCATTCCAGAGGTGCTCCAATCACTCCATCATTTCTTTGTGTCTTTTCCATGGGCTCACTCCAGTGTGTCCTTACTGGGGAGCCCAGCACTGGACTCGGTGCTGCAGCTTTGTCTGACCAGGGTTCAGCAGAGAGGAAGGATCCTCTCCCTTGGCCTGCTGGAAGCAATCTGCCTGATGCAGCCCAGGATCACATTTGCCTTCCCTGCTGCATTGCTGGCTCATGCCCAGCGTGCTGTCCACCAGAACCATTTTTGGAAAGCTGTTTTCCAGCTGTTTGGTCCCCAGCTTCCACCAGTTCATGCAGTGGTTCCTCCCTCTGTGCAGGACTTTGTACATCCCCTTCCTGAGCTGCACCAGGCTCCTGTCAGATTCCTGGATAAACTTTTTACAACCAGCTCCAAACTAGAGCCCAGCAGTTCAGGTAGTTTTCAATACATCCCACTGTCCACTGAGTCCATTACTAAACAGCCAAACCAGGGGATTTAAACCCTGTTAAAAACCCCCAGTGTTAAAAGTCTTGCTAAAGTCAGGATAAACAGCCCCCACTGCCATTCTGTTCTCACTGAGCCTGTCACCTCCTCAGGAAATGCTGTCAGGTTGGTCAGGCATCACTTTCCTTTATAAAACCATTCTGTCTACTCCTAGTCAGATTCTTTTCTTTCATAAGTTAGGACATGGTTTCAAGGATGATTTGCAGGTTTTTCAGAGAATTTGTTCATTGCTTTCCCAGGTTACCAAATATTCTTTGCTTTATTTGAAAATGAGTGGCATTTGCTTTCTTCTCCTTCCTCCAGAGCCTCCCACAATCACAAAGGCCCCTCTCAAATAATCAATAGTCACTTTGCAGTGACTTCGACCAGCCCTTCCAGTGCTTTGTTTGGCAGCAGCCTGTCTGACTCGTGTGGAAGGTGGCTTTAAAGAGAGATTTGGGGTCTCTTCTGTTCTGTTGATGTCCGTTTTTTTTGCAGGACGTGCACACAAGCATCAAAACTGTCCCTATTTGCCTGTGTGCCCACATTAGAAACTAGCTGCAAATCAATTTAGAGCTGTTCTTTCAGGATGTATTCATCTGAATTCTAGCCTATTGGAGCATCCCTTTACTGGAAAGCCCATATAGTTCAGTTAATATGTAGTATAGAATGCCCATTATATTTTAAAAGTCTATTGAAGTTAAAAACCCCTTAAACATATGCAGCAAACACCTGCAGTAGTTTTGAAAGTTATTTAAAAATTAGAAGTTAGCAAAGTGTCTAAGGTGGTACTTTGATTTGTATTCTGTGAAAATATGGTTATTATTTTGAAGACTTGTTGCAAATTTACTCTGATTGCAAAAATTAAAAAAAAAAATACCAAGAGATATTTATATAGGTTTAGACATGTTAAGATTTTAATTTTGTTGTCTTTAATTCAAAATCAAAGCAATAAAAGTAAGCCCTTTAAAGTATTTGTTGCCGTGCAAATGAATGCTATTATTAAATGTACAGTAAGTGTGTCTCTCATAGAAGTATTGTGGTTAACTTTGTCACTTTAATCCTTTAGATGAAGATAAATTCTGTTTGTTCCTTCATTTTCTGTATCTGTCTTATGTTTGGGTAATTTTTGTTATCATCGTCTGTTATTGTATCAATGTCAGCATGTTCCTGATTATTTTGTAGTAATAAGAAACTATCAGTGTTTTTAATAACTAATAAGAGATATTAATTGTTTATCCAGGCCATAATAAATTCTGAGTTTTAAGCCCTGTTTTAATGTTATTTTCATTTGTTAAAGCACAGCAAAGAAAGACATAGCTGCTTTTTGAACTGTAAAGTAGCATATCCGGTGATTACACAAATGTGCAGCTCAGTTAAATGCTAAAATTTAGCATAAGATATTTGAAGTGAAATATTGGAAATATTTCCTTATAATCAGAAGTCAGTCTGTTCCATTCTCATGGGAAAGGCTCCCAGTTGGGAACCTGTTAGAAATCTGAGGACTCTTCTTGGAAACTTGTAAGATGTACTTTTATATAACAGCTTTTAATTAAGACAGAATATTTTTGAGCCAGAAAGAAAATGTATTGTGCAGGTCACAGCTTCCAGGATTCCTTAAGTCAATACCACTTCTTTGAAAATTATATTCTGTTTCAGTTTTACATCATACAAATTTGCATCCTCTCGATTTTGGTTATTTTAATGCTCTGTATTGTAACCTGCATCCACTGAAGTCTGTTTTTTGGTCTACAGCTAAACCTACAGCTGTGACCAGCCACGGGAAGTTACTTTTAGAAATCCGTTATTTCTTTCTCACACAGAAGCAGCACACCTCTCTGCAGTTGCCAGAGTTCTTTTCCAAATACATACCAGGAATTACATTTTATCTATGATGATTTCATTTTGTGTTTTCTACACAGTAAAATTCTCTGGATTTTATTTTCCCCCATGGATTTCTGGGTTTAGTTTTGTTTTTATTTTCTTGTGGGGTTGGTTTTTTGGGTCTGTTGGACTTTTTTGGGTTGCTTGGCTGGTTGTTTTTGTGAGAATATGTTCCTGGGTAGTTGTTGTACCTGAGTCTGGAATACTCTTTAGAGTTTTCAATGTGCTCCCTGTACCATATAGCCTGCAGTGTGCTGTTTGAAATATAAATGAATGTGTCAGCAGTCTGCTTTGTAGATATGTAATGCAATCAGTGGGTCTACAAGCATTAATTGGATATTAATTGCCAATATACTGTGCAAAATTCTGAGGCCCAGATGGGATTATGAATTTGTAATCACTGTAAACAAAAGCCTGGTTAGGTTCTAGTCAATGAATTTGAATGCTGAAATTAGTTTGGCAGAAGAGGGCAAGAATGTATTTTCTGTATGAAAAGAGAAGTTGTCATGGTGTAGTCAGGGCTGCAGTCATAGCTGAAAATGATCAAAGATGTTGCAAGAAAGAATCTTAGAGGTGAGTTTTTGAAACTTCAAGCACCTCATGTGATGGCAGTGACAGTTAGCTGTTACAGCTGTTGTCAAAAGATCTGGTTATTCTGAAGCATATCATAGCACATGATCTGAGTGGAATGAATGTATAAATCGTTGTAATTATTATTGATGTGGTATAACAGCTGAAAGTGGTATTTGTGGGAAATCGTATGCACACTTCAATTAAGCTATAATATAAATGCAATTTAAAATGTAACTGCAGATTAAGTGTAACACTCAAGCCTGACTTCACACAGAGAAACCCTCTTATGGGGCCCTGACTGTTAACAATATCATCATTTTTAACAGACAAAAATGTCAGAGCTGCAACCCAGCCAGAACTGCACCAGAAAATCAGGGAACTCCTTTGTTTCTGGGACTAATGCAGTCAGTGGCCCAGGTTTCCTTATGCACAGAGCCTTTCTGCCTCAGGATTTCTTGATGGAGGCCAGGAGGACAGAGCTGGCTTCCAATGCAATTCAAACACTAGCAGGGCAACTTGCACCTCCTTTTTGTCTGGTTATTTTTTCATGCAATCATGTCTTCTCATATTTCCAATAGAAGGAATGCATTTATATATGTACAAAACATTCATGAGGTTTTGTTTTTATGATACAAATACCATGGTAAGTGTAGCCTGCCTGAAGAGGAGGGGATGTTGGGGGCAGGATGTTGGGAACTGATCAAAAAGCAGAATCAGGAAGGCTGTTTGCAGCTGCACCAGGATGTAGGGTAAAGCAGAGGGAGAGAAACCAGCCAGAACACAGCCAGAGAGGTCTGAAGGAAAGATCTGAGGTGCATGTCAGCCACAGGGCTCTGCCATGGTAGTGCATGCCCAGTGGAGAGTTTGCACGAGAATGTAAGGTGAAGAAAAGCCTAAAGAAATATGTGCAGGAGTAGCAGATATGGGAGTTCATTTTAACTCCCTTTTCTCTCATTTGCATCCTTGTGTCACCATGTCTTTTCAGGCTGGTTGGCAGGTGGGTTGGAAAGACCTTTCTGCTGGAGTTACAGCTTGCACAAAAGGGAGTATGGTAGCAAGGATGAGAGAGCCCAGGTTTCTCACTCAGAGCCCTTTCTAGTTCTCCTCCCTTTCCCTCCCTGACAGGTCTGCTGTATGTCGCTTCACCATGTCTCCTTATAATCTAAATCATCTTGTTCTGTGTGTATAATAAACCACATGCTTGCTTGATGCAGCGTGCTATAAATTACAGATTATGCATAAATTGTGATGGCTTCAGTTAATCACGGGCTAAGTTAATTGAGGCCTCACTCTGGAATCTCTGTGTTACACATTTTCCATTTGAGCCTCATTTGTGGGCAGGAAGGAGTTGCTGTGATCCCGTTTGTCCTTACTGAAGCTCAGGCACCAGCACTGCTGCACTTCCAGGTGCTGCCTTCAGGTCCACCTGCAGCACCAGAGGCTGACAGAGGAAAGCTGCAGCTCAGAGTTGGGCTGAGGCAAAGCCTGACAGCCCACACACTTCTGGAACAGAGCTGTATTCACTGCAGGCCCGAGGGAGGGAGCAGGAATGTCTCGGCTGTGCGGGGCCAGGGCTGCTGGAGGTGCAGCAGGGCTGCTCCCATTATCCATTGTTTGAACAGTATTGCCCATAAACTGCTTTGCCAACTGCAGGACACTGGCCCTCTTTTGCCAGTTGATTTGTCATGATTGTCCTTTTGCCCTCCTCCTCCCACTTCCCTGCAAAAAAATATTAGATTGAATTTTAACATATTTTGAGTAAAAATGTTATGGGGCTGTTATGGCTTGGCACAAAAATGGGCAAATTGGACTGAGCTTGGTTGCCTTTGCCCAGAGGTGATGGGACTGCTGGTAAATGTCCTGCTAAGTCTCTTTCTTCTCTCTTTATTGTCGGGAACTGGAGCTTTTGAAGTAGAAACATGGTTTGCTGTGCCTACTGATATTGAATCCCTTTCTTCCTTTTTCAGACAGCCTCCTCATTACTGCTAAGAAATATCCCAGCAGTCACAATGCCAGTTTTGATCCCAAATCACCAGCATGATACACTAATCCCTTCACCCTGTCTGAAAGGATCTTACACCCTTACTGCTTTTGAAAAACTAACACCACAAGAGAGCAAAACAGAAAAAGATCCTCTCTGATGGACTCTTAGTCATCAGGCAACAAACAGGAGTTACTGCTGATTTTATTTCCATGGCATTGATAATATTGGCTCTTGATCTGCTAAAATGTTAGCATGACTGTTGTCACTTATTGTTACCATCTCATAAGAACATAAATCTCATTGTATGGCTCATTCTTTCAGCCAAGAAAAATAAGCAAAGTGCTTCTCATAATGGGGTAGGAAAGTCTGATGGCTCCTCAGTGCTAGCTTTACAGACTTCCTAGTGTCTTCAACTGTGGGCCAATTTTGATTTACCGTAAATCTCTTCTCCAGAATAATTCCTTAACTGGCCATATATATTTAATCTTCTTTGATCCTTGACAAAAACTCTTATCTCTTTTCCTTAGGGATCTTCAATTTCTGTTACTGTGTTTTCAATCTTTCTTTTTGCTATTTACTTGGATACTGAGAAACAGGTGAGAGAGAAAAATAGAAATTTCTCCTGTGTACCTAATGCACATTTTCAAGTGAGAGAAAATATTAGGATATTAGATACTTCAAAGATATTAGGAAAAATTGCTTGGATTTCCCAGTGTTTTGAAAACAATATGTGATGTATTTTCCTAGAGAAAGTTGGAGATTCAGTATGGTTTTCATATTTAATGTATACTACCTTTAGTGTTAAAATTCTGTGAAATATTTATAAGCTTACAAGCCTTTTCACTTGGCAGTTAAACTTCATTGAGTGCAGCTTCTCTAGTTTATTCATTTGCCTAAGCTGAGCACAACAATCCCGTGTTCAAAGACTTTTGATAACTTTGATTTAAATAATACTGTGGAGAGTGTCTGTGATGATTCTCTCTCCTTGTCTCAAAGCTTGTGGAGGGAGTGATCTCACTGCCTGTTCAAAATTGCTGTTATTTGCCTCCCATTAGCTCCTTGAAGCTGCATTGTAGTTCCTTTAAACTCTTTAGAACCCACAAATCTACCAGGAACAAGATATTGCGGGAACCTGCAAATTTGCCTTTGGCTGATAATTTTTCCATTCAATATTTCTGCTAGAGCATGAGGCTTACTGGCCTTTCCAGCCCAGGGAATGGGTTTTAGGGATGACTTTAGGGATGACTTCTGGAGGCATCTCAGCCAACAAAGAAATCCTTTGTTGCTTTCTCATTGTTCTGTGCAATCTGACTCTGCAATATCCATGGCATATAATTCCTTTTGCCCTTTTTCCTCTCAGTAATCAATCCATTTTCCATTATGTACTTTAATAATATTGAGCATTCTGAGATAAAAGCCCTTGTCCCTTTTTTCTATCTGGCCTACCAATGACTCCAAAGGTATTTGCAATCTTAACAGTCTTCCTCATTTAGAACATCAAACTTGCATGAGATTTGCACAGGGATTGAATCAGGAACTGATTCAAATGTGCATTTCATAATCATGGATCCACCCTTTTCCTGTTAACACAGACAGGCTTCATTCAGAATTTGAGGAGTGGTTTCAAGAACTAGGTCACAAATGCATTATTCTCAATATTGTATAAGCATGCTACTTAACTCAGTTTTTGTATAAGCATTCTGCTTAGCTTAACTTTGCCTCTCATGGTTTCCCCGACCAATATTTGAGTTTGTTTCAGGCATCTTTACAGAACTTAGGTAATTCCACACAGGTTTAAAAATCTAATATACTATAAACATATATATATTTTGTGTAAGGGAGAAATCATTTGCATATAGGATGCTCTCCTTTTACTTAAAATTAGTCTATTGTTAATTAAAAATTGAGAAAGGCCTAAAATCTCATCATTGGAAAACTGTAGGGATCTGTGCTGAGTGCAAAACTGTATTTTGCCTAGTGATGAAAGTTACCACTACTGCACTATCTAGCCATGAGAAGAGTAAGAGGAGATCTAATTCCTGTCTAATAGAGAGTTATGAAGAAAACTAAGTCAGACTGTTCTCAGGGGTGCACAGAAAAAGTATGAAACGGGTTTCCAAAATTAAAATGTTGACAAGATACTAAGAATATTGACACATAGCATGTTTTTTACTGTGTGTGTCATCAGTGAAGCAGAGGGGTTGTAGAATCTCCTCCCTTGGCAGAGTTCCAGACTCAACTGGACACAGCCCTGAGCTCCTTGATCTGGCTCTGGAGGAGGCCCTGCTGTGAGATGGCCTTCCCTGAAGCCCATGTTGTTCTGTAATTATACATTTGCTTTACAAAGAATGTCCTAAGAATATTTAATGTAGAACACAATTATAGCACCACAGATATTCTAAAAAAAAGTCTTACTGAAAACTCTAACTTGTAAACTATATTTTATTTTATTTATTTTATTTTATTTTATTTTATTTTATTTTATTTATTTTTTGTTTCAGCAACTGGTGGGGTTTGCTCCTCAGCATCTCCCTTGGGACTACTCTTAATTCTATTTCATGTTTAACTTTATTTTAGTGAGCCACCATTCTAGCTGGGTATTTCCTCAGTGTCAGTATTCCAGATTGCAGTCCCCTGTAATCATTGGAACTGCTTTTCAATGATACATAAGGATAATAATAATAATTACTGAACAGAACAATGTAATCAAGAATGAGCCCTGACAAGTTGAGATCTATTATTCCATGGCACATAGGGCAGAAGGCCCTTTATTTTTCTTACTGCACACAAATTGTGCTCAAAGCTCTGCATAGCTGTTTGTCTCAATCTGAGGGCACTGCTCAGAACTTCTCAAAACAGTTCCCACTGCACAGAAGTATAACAGCTTTGACCTGGATTAACTGGAGCTCCTAAAGAGCCAGGTGGATCAACACTCCAGTTTGGCAGAAATGATAGTTACAGTGTTTTCCCCAATAACCCAGCACCTGCCCTGCCTTTCTCCTCGATAAAAGAACCAGTGTTAATCTTGGTCCATAATGGTTCAGCAGTGACTGCTGCGAGGCATTTGCTTTGTAAAAACCTTATCTTACATCATTATGAATTTCCCAGGGAGGATCCAGAGCTGGAATGCTGAGTGAGGCTTCTCCCTGTGAGTGTGACTGGGGGTGACATCTGCCAGCTAGCTCTAGACTGGATAAAGCATTTAAAGAACACTGTCATAACACTTGGATTCAGGAGTATGGAAGGTCTCATTTTGTTCACATCCCTTGTGCAGAAAGCAGGCGAAGGTCAGAGAAGCTGATCTTGGGAGTGCATCAGGTGATAAGTTGTGGAATTCAGCACTGAAGATCCCAACAGTTCAGTGTCCAAGGGCAGGGAACCTTTCTTTGTGGATATAGAGATCTGCAGGCTCCTCTGCATCCCTGCCCAGCCAGCACAGTGAAACAGGATCTCAGCCATGTGCCTTAGACAGAATGTCCAGGCTGTGAGTGCAGCCTAAATTGATGGCATTCCCAGTGCAGCTCCTGTGTCACTGCCCTCCCACACCTCATTCAGCCTCAGGGAGCTTTCCCATGGGCTGACAGTGCTTTTGCAATCATGTAAGGGCTGGGACGGCCACTGCTCACCAGTACCCAGCTCTGCTGTGAGCCTGCGCTTGTGCCAGCTCCTGCCTCGCAGAAGGAGCAGGGAAGTGCTCATGAAACAGGCTTGTGTTCCCTTTGAATAAGCCCAGAAACATTAAAGAGCCACAAAATGTGCTGGAAAGATTGTGTGTGTTGGGGAGGGAGAGTTATAGGCCAAAGGGATTGGGTTCTCCTGCTGAAAGGGAACAAGCCCTATCTCTGTTTTCCAGCACAGAACTTCCTGTAAATTCACTCACTGTGAACGGCACATAAAGACCATGTAACTTAATAGCTGGTCCTCCATATTCTCTTTTGACCTTTCAGCTATAAAAGACAATTCCTTAGAGTTTCCAAAAGTACAGTTCATTGCTCTTTGGTTTAGTGTTACAGAGCAAGTATAGTAAGTAACAGACCTTATTACAGTGACTTTATTTTTTCTTTGCCTTGCAAAACCGTTATACACCTCTTTGACCTTTAAAAGAAAAAGTGCAAATATGGTTCAGCAAATGTTTCTGGCTTTAATTTCTGTTTTTCAGAATTACAAATATGTGGGTCTTAATCCATATGGACTATATAAAGCCTGTTTTATTCCTTCTTGATTTACTCTTGTTTTGATAGTTTTTGTCAGGTTTTTTTTTTGTCAGTTCCCCTTCATCCAATATCCTCTTCTCTTAGTCCTTTTCTCATTTTTTTCTGTTTGTAGCCAAAGAGAGCAGAAAACACCTTTTGATTTTGTACCCTTCTTTTTTTTTAATTGTAAAATGTAGGATTATTTGTCAAGAAAACCCAACTCTGTAAATCTCAATAAGATAACCATGTAAAATTGATAAGATATTTTCTGTTTTCTACTGCCCCAGGCAACCTAGTATCTTTTCCTTTCACTCACAAACTTAAAACCTGAAGGTTTTTATGTTAAACCTTTTTCCTGTTGATACTGTTTATGTAGAAAGGAACTTATTACTATGCAGAATGTGTATATGAAAAGCAAAGCATTGTCAAATTAATAATGGCAGGAGAAAGAATCATCATTTTTTTCATTGTTAAGGAAAATAATGAAATCATTTTCTCCTCAGGGTTGTGACCTTAGTAAAACATCATTAATCTATTTTCATTTTTTTAGCTTTTAAAAAAACTAAACCAAACCAATTTTTTCCGAGATACTCAAATATCTTGTCCCAAACCATGGGAATTGCTAACCACAAACGTTGCCCGTTACTATACTCTCGCCCACAGGGTTTTTTTGCTACTTGTGAGTGATGTTGCTTGTGGGGATACATGGATCCATTTTAAAGGTAGGAGCAGGTTACACATTGCTGCCATTATCATTTAGTTGAGAAGTTTCATTTTTTCTGAAGCCAGAAAGGGCAAGTGAGATGACACATAAAATCAACGTCATGGGTTGTTTTTTAGTGTTTTGTTCAACTCAGTTTTGAATATTTGGACAAGAACAGTTAGAATTACAGTCATGCCAGTAGTGGTTTGTCATTTAACTCTTGCTCTGATAGAAAATCTTCTGAACTCTGTAAACTGTCCTCTGCTGGCATGCATGAATATAACTCATTTGACTTTAATTGAGGATCTGGCTCAGGCTTTGATCTCTATTTAGAACTTGTCCAACTTTTCCCTTTATGGCCAACAATGTAGTACCAGATTTCTGCTAGCTGAATACATGCACTATATATATATATAAAGTAACTAATGACCTTTAAATAGCTACCAGTGGACAATTTTTAACTCGTTATAATAGTTTGACGCTATTTGGATGCCCTGTCCTCACTGCAGCATGCAGCACATTAACATTCCAGAGCCCACAAGGACATTCACTGTGAATTGTGGCAGTGTTTTCCTCTGTGTCAGCTTTCAGGCCTTTCACGTAGTAGCTGAGTCCTGGTCTGAGGAGCTCCAGTGACAGTAATGAGTGCTGGAAAAGCATTTTTGTGGGCAGTATACCACCAGAAATCATATTTCAGCCCCCCTCCACTGAAAGAAAGCCCAGAGCACCTTGGCATCTCTGGAGTTCCCATTGTCAGCTGGTGAAATGCACTGTAAATGGCAACAGCTGCCTTAAATTTTGCCACTTATACAGTCTACATATAAATAGGAAATAAAGGTTACAGACAAGCATTTAAAAGAAAGGGAGGGGGAAGCCCATTTCCTGGCATAACAGTGTTGAAAACAGCATCGTGCAGAACGGAAATTTTGTTCTACAAATACAAAATGGGTAAACCATTGTGAGGAATGACAGGCTTGTTAAGTGGGAGTCTAAAAAAAAGCAGAGTAGAGATTGAGGATGGTGGTGTATAGGTTTTGTGTGTACACATTTTGCTGAGCCTGTGGAATGGCAGAGCAGTGAATATGTTGCTTCTTTCCAGTTTTAATTGTGTTTCTATTTTCTGCCCACATTAGAGCATAAATGGAGCCATGTTCTAGAATACAGCATAAAAGGAGGTATCTTGAATAAGGAATAAAGGTATCAATAGTTACTCCCCTCAAAATGTCCATTATCTAACCTAAACCTTCCAGAGAGGTGAAGATGTTCTAAAACTTGCTTGATTTTTCTGAGAAAATATCACTATGAGGCCATAATTCTAGAGTTTGATATTATTAAGAAAACAACAAAAAACGAAGCCACCCCTAAATCCCCCTCCTCCAACTAACTAGCTGCTAGTTAATTATTTTGTTAGTCTTTTAAGAAGATTTGTTAAGGAAGAGGAGAGTTTATTTTGTGAAAGGGATTTGTTTTGTTTCACTTGTTGAATTGTACATTTTAGGTTTGGATTTCAAATACTCCTCAGCTCTGAAAAGCAGAGTTGACTTTCACCAGCCAATGACTACATATTGGGGGATGATAGAATAATTTTACTTGAAGTTATGGTGTAAGAATAACATTGGAACTTGAAATGGAAATAAATAGTTCATATACCAGCTTCTCTAGCAGAATGAAGTGTTGAAGCTCTCAGGATTGATAGTCCTGGTTGAACAAAAGCTGTGGATACTTATGAGCCTGTATGACATGGCCTGGATTGATCAGGGGGATGACCTTTTCCATGTGAGCTTTTGCAGGTATCAGGGCTAAATTACTCCTGATTCCTTCTGTCTAAAATTTCTTTCTGTCTGGTTCTTGTACCTCAGAGATGCTTTTGACAGGCGCTGTGACACTCAGTAAATGTGACAGACTTGGGAAAATTTCAATATGTCCCTTTAGACTCGAGGCCAGACACTTGCTGATGACTGAAGACCACAAAATCCCCTTTCCCTTGTCAGGGCAGTCGTTGCCTGGGAGAGGGTGCTGGCTCTGTGACAAAGTGCCATCATGTACCATCTCTTCCTGTCATGTGCAGCACTGTGGCCAGCACTGTATTTTTGTGTTGAAACTTGTGGGGGTTTACAGAAAATGTGAAATGGCTGTAAACTCTAGCAGGGCTTTTAAAAAGTAATCTCTAAATCAGGAAGTGGCGTGTTGTGTTTTCTCCTGTGTAATAAATGCCAATCGCTTGTTTTAGAAATTTATGAAAGTTTAATAAAAATAAAATGGTTATAAAAA